>PVKA01001465.1:43715-85160 GCA_004027165.1 Ctenomys sociabilis
AAAAAAAAAAAAAAAAAAAAAAAAAAAAAAACCCAACTTGGAAGCACCTCTTCAGAAAAAGAATTAGTAACTACCTCTAAAAGAAGACATGGATTAAAAAAAGAAAAGAGGAGATGAGAAATATGACAGATTCCTTAAATGAGCAACACAGAAAAGAAATAGAGGGCATGAAACAGTCAAAGAGATATAGAAGAAATAAAAATATCAATCACGAGTCTACAAAACCATTTCAGTGAAAGTGAAGACAGAGTTTCAGGTCTTCAAGACGCTGGTGCAGCTAGTGAAAAGGTGATCTCTTAAAAACAATGAGAATGCAGGAAAAAATAATCCATCACTTGCAAGATGACACCAGGATAAACAATGTGAGATTAATTGATAAAAAGGAGAATGAAGGAGTCAATACAAATGACAAAAAGAATCTGGGGAGAAGTAATTGCAGAAAACTTCCCAAATATGAGGAAACAGTCCAACGTTCAGGTAACTGAAGCATACAGAACACCAAATAACTTCAACCCAAGTAAAAACACACCGAGACATATAACAGGCAAGATCGCAGAAATCCAACAAAAAATAATATACTGAAAATTGCTAGAGAGAAGGAGCAGATCACATTCAAAGGAAAACCCAACAGAATTACAGCCAACTTCTCTACACAAACCATAAAGGCAAGGAGAGCATGGACCAGAGTTCTGCAAGTCTTGTACGAAAACAAATTCCAGCCCAGACTATTATACCCTGAACAGCTCTCTTTCAAGTTTGATGGAGAAGTGAAATATTTCCAGTATGAAGAACAACTAAAGAATTGCATGATGACAAAGCCATCCCTTCACAGGCTGCTGAAAGCTGTTCTAGAGAAAGACCACAATGACCAAAACTCCACAAATGAGAATGGAAGGAACCCATGGAAGGAACCCACTAAACAGGACAGACAATTAAACACAGGATACAAAGGAGTAAACAACAGCAGGTAAATACCATGACAAACATAAGTCAACACATTTCAATTATAATCATCAATGTAAATGGATTCAATTCACCAATTAAGAGAAATAGACTGGCACAGTGGATTAGGAAACAAAATCCAACAAGATGGTGTATACAAGAAACACACTTAACTCAAAAAGACATTCATAGGCTCAAAGTCAAATGATGGAAATAAATACTACATGCTCCAGCACTTCAGAAAAAACCAGAAGTAGCAATCTGTTCTCAGACAGTCTCAACTTCAAACCAAGAAGCATCAAACGACACAAAGATGGCCACTATATATTGGTCAGGGGAAAAGTTCAAGAGCGAGAGGTAACACTCATAAGTATCTATGCACCAAACACAGGAGCACCCAACTATGTAAGACAAATCTTAATGGTCATGAAAAACCTAATACCTAAGACCACAATCTTAACAGGAGACCTTAACACCCTCTTATCTCAAAAAGATAGATCAACCAAACAAAAAACTTAGCAAGGAAGTAGCAGAAGTGAACCAGAGCTCAGAACAAATGGACCTGGTGGACATATACAGAGTGTTCCACCCAACCACAGCTCAAAGCACATTTTTTTCAGCTGTGCATGGGTCATTTTCCAAAATAGACCACATACTAGTCCAGCGGTCATGTGTAAGTATATGCAACAAAACAGAAATTATCCCATGCATATTATCTGACCACAGTGCAGTGAAACTGGAAATAAATGACAAAAGAAACCAAAAAAAAAAAAAAAAAAAAAAAAAAAAAAAAAAAAAAAAAAAAAAAAAAAAAAAAAAAAAAAAAAAAAAAAAAAAAAAAAAAAAAAAAAAAAAAAAAAAAAAAAAAAAAAAAAAAAAAAACCGCTAAATTCATGGAAATTAAACAACACCTTACTCAGCAATCAATGGGTCACAGAAGAAATTTAACAAGAAATTCAACAATATCTACAATTCAATGAAAATTCAAGCACAACTTACCGGAATTTATGGGCTGCAATGAAAGCAGTTCTCAGAGGGAAAATCATAGCTCTGAACTCATACATCAGGAAAACAGGATGGGAACAAAGAAACACCCTAATGTTGCACCTCAGACATCTAGAAAAAGAAGAGCAAATGAAACCCACAGGGCAAAGACGGGAAGATATTATAAAGATTAGAGCAGAAATTAATTCAATTGAGATGAAGGAAACAGTTCAAAAAATCCACAAATCAAAAAATTATTCTTTGAAAGACTAAATAATGTTGATAAGTCTCATCAAAAAGAGGAAAGAATGAATTCAAGTACATGCAATAAGGAATGAAAAGGGTGAAATCACCACAGACCCAGTGGAAATTCTAATGATTATCAATAGCTACTTCGAGAATCTTCGTGCTCACAGAAGAGAAGACACAGAAGAAATGGACAGATTCCTCGAAAGGTACAAATTACCAAAACTGAACCAAGAAGATCTAACAACTCTCAATAAGCCAATGACAGCCAACAAAATACGAAACATAATAAAAAGCCTACCAAGAAGATCTAACAACTCTCAATAAGCCAATGACAGCCAACAAAATACGAAACATAATAAAAAGCCTACCAACAATGAAAAGTCCAGGTCCTAATGGATTCACAGTTGAATTATACAAGAAATTTATAGAAGATATAATCCCTACACTCCTCAAACTCTTCAATGAAATTGAAAAGGAAGCAGTCCTCCCAAAATCATTTCTGGAGGCAAGTATTATACTGATTCCAAAACCAGGAAAAGACACAACCAAAAAGGAGAACTACAGGCCAATCTCCCTCTAGAACAAAGATGCAAAAATACTCAATAAAATCATAGCAAATACAGTACAGCAAATCTTCAAGCAGATCATACACCATGACCAGGTAGGATTCATCACAGGGATGCAAGGATGGTTCAATACTTGAAAATCTATAAATGCAATACAGTAAATTAATAGACGGAAATCTAAAAACCACATGATCACCTCAATCGATGCAGAGAAAGCTTTTGACAAAGTCCAACACTAATTCATGTTCAAAGTCCTACAGAAAATTAGAACAGATGGACTCTACCTTAACTTGATAAAAGCCTTCTGTGACAACCCATATGCTACTATAATCCTAAATGGGGAAAAACTGAAATCTTTTACTCTTATTTTTTTTTTCCAGAACTGGGGATTGAACTCAGGCCTTTGTGCTTGCCAGGGAAGCGCTTATTCCACTGAGCCATCTCCCCAACCCCTGAAATCTTTTACTCTTAAATCAGGTACAAGACAAGAATGTCCTCTATCACCCCTATTCGATACAGTTTTGAAATCATTAACAACAGCCATTAGAAAAGAGGAGAAACAAAAGGAATAAAAATAGATAAAGAAGAAGTTAAATTATCACTATTTGCAGACGACATGATACTTTACTTGGAAGGCCCAAAAACATCCACAAAGAAACTACTAGAACTGATACAGAAATTCAGTAGTATAGCAGGATAAAAATACTTAAAAGTCAATAGCATTCCTCTACACAGATAACAAGCATACTGATAGGGAAACAATAGAAACAGTACCTTTTACAATATTAACAAGGAAAATGAAATACCTTGGAATTCACTTAACCAAGGAAGTAAAAGATCTTTTCACAGAAAATTACAACACCCCAGGAAAAGAGATTATGGAGGATTTCAGAAAATGGAAAGATATTCCATGCTCCTAGATAGGAAGAACCAACATCGTGAAGATGGCCATACACCCAAAATTGCTGTACAGATTTAATGCAATCCCTGTCAAACTGCCACCAACATACCTCCCAGACCTAAAGAAATTGTTCCTAAAAATTTTGGAACCACAACAACCTAGAATAGCAAAGGCAATCTTGGCCAATAAAGACAAGGCAGCAGGCATCACAATTCTTGACTTGAAATTATGATACAAAGCCACTGTAGTAAAATCAACATGGTATTGGCAACAAAATAGACCTGAGGATCAACGGAATAGATGAGAAGATGAAGAGGCTTCTAGGAACACACTCAGCCATATGATCTTTGACAAAGGGGCTAAACAAGCTTACTGGAAGAAAGATAGCCTCTTCAACAAATGGTGCTGCAAAACATGGCTTTCTATATGCCAAAACTAAAACTTGAAGTAGCTCTATCACCGTGCATAAGCTAAAGTCAAAACGGATTAAAGATCTACACATTAAAACAGAAACACTAAATCTCCTAGAAGAGAAAGTAGGAGAAACTCTTGAAGACATAGGGGTAGGTAAAGAGTTCATGAACAAACATATATTCTCATGGAAAGCACTTGAAAGAATCAACAACTGGAATCAACTCTTCTGGAGGAGTTTCTGCACATCAAAAGAAATTGTCAACAAAGTGAAAAGACAACCCACAAATTTTGAAAAAATCCTAACTAATAAGCAATCAGACAAAGGTCTGCTGGCTAGAATACATAAAGAACTAAGATATAACAGGGCTCTCAAATTTAAAGGCCCAATTCAGAAATGGTCATCTGAGATGAATACACACTTCTCAGAGGACAAAATTGAAGAAGCAAATAAATACGTGCACAAATGCTCCACATTGCTAGCCATCCATGAAATGCAAATAAGAACAACACTGAGATACCATATCACTCCAGAAAGAATGGCTATCATAAGGAAATCAACCAACAACAATTGATGGAGAGGTTGTGGGGAAAAGGGAACACTTCTCCACTGCTAGTGGGCATGTAGACTGGCACAACCATTGTGGAGATCAGTGTGGAGACTCCTCAAAAGAGTAGGACTACAAATCCCATTCAAGCTGGCTATACCCCTGCTGGGAATTTTCCCAAAGGAACTGAAAATATTATGTCATAGTGATATATGTGTACCTATGTTTATAGTAGCACAATTTGTGATAGCAAAATCTTGGAAACAACCAAGATGTCCATCACATGAGGAATGGTTGAAAAAGATGTGGTATTTCTGTATAATGGAGGATTATTCAGGTATAAAGATTCATAATCTTGAAACATTCTATATTAAAGTGGATGCCACTTGAACATATACTCATATGTGAAATAAACCAGACACACATGTGCAAATATCATATAGTGCCCCTATTATAAGGAGTCAAAAGAAGAAATACAAATAGAAATGTACAACAACAACTAAAAACAATTGAGTCAGATACTTAGGGGAAACTGAATGGCATATGCTGCAGGGTACTAATTAGCTTTTCTTCTGGGTGGTTAACAACCTCTGTTCACAGATCAAAATTGGAGAAATAGAAGAGTCACAAGGCCAGCCTACATTTTGGCCCTACCTTTCAAGGCCAGCAAAAACTCAGGGCATAGGATAACGCGTACTGTAACATCATGAAATTCAGTTGTGCCCCAAATTTTCAGATCAAGGAGATTATTGAGCCATACAGGAAAGAGATTGCTGATGTATAGCATGCCTGGGGAGAGTCACATAGAGAGAAAACTTTCTCTTGGGCTCTCATAGAGGGCAAACTGGTCAAGCATTAGCTGTGACTCATCCACATGGATGACACAGACAAAGGATCTACAGAGTAAGGTAGAGGATTATAAAATAAACCCTGAGGAGACTTCACTGACCTCATCAGACATAAAAGCTACATCTTTTGGTATATCGATCTTATTCTATCTCAGTCTTAACCATCCAGCAGAAAATTATAAAAATGAGGTATATAATGTGGGGCTATAATAATAAGTTGAGCTGTAAATGGCTATAGTCAACAACTTCTTCAGATAACTCACTATTATTGTGGAATTCTGGACTGTGTTGGATTGTGTCACTGAGTTCAGGCAACTAAATTGGTTTAATGACAATGGAATGCCCATCTTTGACAGGTCTAGACAAAAAAAGGGGTATACAAAGGAAGAATCATGATATGTGTATATAAACAGTACAGTTAGAATAAATATGCCATGCTTCTGCATAATTCTATAAGAAGCAAGATTTGCACTAATAGTAGTTGGAGAATATATTATGCTGGCTTCTAGTACTATGGACAAATACTAAGGAGATATCAAGGTAGAAAGTATTAATTATTGAATCTGTGATATAATTCAGCTATAAAAAATAAGATAAATATATGGCTACACTCCATTCATTGATTAGAAACATCTATAATAATGTCTGAAAGTATAATATCATGTATACACCTTGTATGACACCAAAACATTACGAAAACATTTTGCAATCAATTAATTTATCGAATCTGTCCTGTTAATTTGTCTTGAAACTGTCTCATTGCTATTTGTTCTTCAATAATAATAATAATAATAATGTATTTAAAAATAAAAAAGTATCTCTATTACATTTGTTGTTTGTCTACTTTATTTTCAGTTATTAAACTATATGACATTGAACAAATATGAAAGTAGGACCTTTCCAGAGTGGACAGAAGAGAACGTCATTGTGTGTCCCCATATCAATGGCAACCTCTTCTTAGACCGTGAGGAAACTCCAGTTTGAAGCTGAAGACCTGAGTATCAGGCCACAGTTCCTGATCCAAGTTCCTCATAGTCCTAGCACAGAAGAACACTGACTCATTGAAGCAAGAGTGATTCCACGCCTTGTGCCTACATTCACCTTCTTCCCACCCAAGTACTAACCAGACCTGACCCAGCTTCACTTCCCAGATAAGATGTGTGGTATGGCTGTAGACTACATTCACTTTCTTATCAAGGAGCATTACAAAATGGCTCTCTCAGGATGGTACTCGACACCAGTTATTTAGCAATAAGAAGCCAAGTCACTGCCATACCTATGCTAGACATGAAGACACACAGTACTCACCACAAAGAAATTCCTGCCCTGAGTTCTAATCGCAGGGAATAATTTCTTGTATTAAATTTCCATAATTGTCTCAAAACTATTACTGGTACTCCTCTGTTCTAGGAATGTCTATGGTGCCAAAGAGGCTTTTCTGCTGGTTGGATTCTGCTCTCTGTATACTCTCCCTCTGCACAGTGTGTGCATTCCTTTCAACTTTATCTTGAGAAGCAACCAATTAAACTCAAATAGGTAAACTTTAAAGGCAAAATAAAAGGTGCTGATTGCTGGGGGTTGGCAGGGACTATACCCTTTCCATCTCAATTTCTGTACTTATGTCCTGGAGAGATCTGTCCTGGTGCCATGGTTTTTGCCTCCTTCTCATTTTTCACCCTCCAGCCCATCTCTTCACTCAGAGGGATAAAGTACTCACTGCACAAGCAGCTGTATCTTGAATCAAGCTATAGTTCCTAGCACACACCCTCCTAAGACCTACCCAGCCAGTTACATGCATCACTTCCACACCTTTCACAGCACCCAAACCTAGCATCCAATATCATATCTGCTTCTCTCAGCTTGGTTGCAGAGTGACTTTGCCTCAGCAGACTAGATCAAGCCTGGGGTCACCCCTGGGTCCTGCCTGGTACCTAGGCACTAGCAAACGTTACATAAATGGATTTAGGGAAAGTTTATCAATTTTATCATTGGCATTTTCTTTGAGTATGAACAGAATAGAATGCATGGTGGAGTTTGGAACCCTTGATCCCAGTGTGGCTTGTGGTGCTGCCATATAGCAGCTACCTGACATTAACAAGGAGTCATGTTCTAGGAGTCTTTCTTCATTAGGAAATTCATTAAAAAGTTTCCAAAACTCAAAAAAAAAAAAAAAAAAAAAAAGAGTTATTATTTCGAGGGTGTTTACCTTGTTTATATCATGAGAATTTTCTCATCAGGGTCAGGCAATATTCTAAAACAAAATGCGTCTTTATTTTATGAACAAAAATCTCCAAGTCCTCTACCAAAAAGCCACACTTTAGGAAGTAAATTTGTAATGGCCCTCTGATTCCTATTTCACCATCTACATTAGAGAGGCCCAACCTTCAAAGTCCCCTATACTCTTTGAAACTGCAAGCCTTTCCTCTTTTAAGAAAAAAATCAACAGAAGTAATAATCATATATACATATATATATATATATATATACATACATGTACGTATATATATATGTGTGTGTGTATTGTATGTGTGTTATATATACATATATTTATATATGTGCATATATATCACATATTCTTTGAATAAAAATAAGTTTTGAACATAAAGAAGGAGTTAGGTGTGGTGATATATGCTTGTTATCCCAGCCTCCCATGAGGGTGAGGCAAGGAGGTGATAAGTTCATGACCAACATGGACAATTTAGCAAAACCCTCTATAAAGAAGGAAAACTAAAAGAAAAAAAATTACATGGCAGAGGCCGCATCAGTGGTAAAGCATTTGTCCACAACCTGTGAGACTTTGAGCTCAATCCCAGCATTAAAAATTAAAACAAAACAAAAATTACAAGAGGATTTAAACCTGGAAAAGAAGAATATACTTATTTCCAAGAAAAGTAAAGCTTGAAAAACAAGAAATACTTTGATAAAATTTGACAGTATAAAATCTCCAGATGAGGAAGTTTATGAAATCTGAACACCAGTGAGCACATGTTCTGTATATGGACTGTAAAGACTAACATAATTGAGTTCCGGGGGATTCAGTGAACAGCATGTGGACTCTAGTTAATAGTGTTGTATTCTATGCTTGGGATTTATAAGGAGAGCAGTTCTTAAGTATAGCTTCTCACTCTCCACACAGAAGCCGTAATGATGCGAGGTTAAAAAGATAATAATTACCATCATTGTAGTAATTATTTCATGAATTGTACTTACATCAAATCATTACATCATAACCCTTAAATACATAGAATTTCTATTTTCTAATCACATTTAAAGATATCAAGGAAGAGGTGAAGGGTAAGATTGCATGCATAGGGCAAGGAGTGCCGGGCTAGATGTAGAGATAGCAGTGAGGGCTGAGAGGGTTGGAGGAGTGTCAGGCATGTCACCTGGTGGTGTGAGGACAAGGAGATCAAACTGTACTCCCTAGGCTGCATTTATCTGTGCAGTCCAAAGGCAGGTCATGGGATGGAGTGAGACAGAGAGAAGAGCAGTGAGGAAGGAGAAATTTTTCAAATCTGCAAATTTTAAGAAAAATAAAATGAACATTTTGAAGATTTTTATAGTCCTTTCATATAAAATTAGTATCAAAAAGTTGTGTATTTTTGTAGTGAAATTATATATATATATATATATATATATATATATATATATATATATATATATATATATACAAAATAGGTTACATATACAGCTACTTCCTCTTAATTCAATGAAGAAAGATTTGTACTAATGGTGTTTGGACAGCATCTTGTACTATGTCTGCATATTGTACTATGAATACCCACTATGAAGACAACAATATGCAATGTATTCATTATTGAAACTGTCCTACTGACCTGTTTTGAAACTGTCATTGCTATTTGTTTCTCCATAAAATTAATAAAAGAAAAAACAAAAGAGTTGTGTAAAATTTCCTTAAAACAGCTTATAGAATGTGTGGTTTGGTGTTTTAGTGGAGCTGATGACACCTCTTCAGAGAAAAAGGTAGCATCATCTGGATACAAGTTGGGCTACTGAATAATAAAAAACTACACTGGATGATATATGTGCAATTCAGAAAATAATTTCTTTATTAATGCTAACTATTGGATACAGTAGTTTTGTTAAAGCTGTACATTCACAGACAAATAAAAATAGAAATGTATTAAATTTGCATTAGGGTCATGAGAAAATGACTTTTCAGAATTTTCTAGATCGTTAGTTTTCCACAGATATTCTTTAGTGAAGTATATGGAATTGGGGCCTACATGTTTACCATTATGTGAATGTTACACATAGTACATATGCATTGAAATTGCAGATAGTATCCCCAGAACAGGCACAATTTTTAGGTACAAATTTTTTTAAAAAACTGGATCTGTGCACAATTTTACAACTTGACAATGAAGATAAATGTTCTTATATTCTGCTTCTTTTAAACTGTGGGCAGTTAGAAACTTTTCTTTTTAACCTAATTTTAAAACTTTTCCTTTTAACCTAATTTTAAATTTAATAAAGTAAGATTAGAAAACCACTGTCAACTGATTTGTATAAATTTTCTGTGTGCAATAACTAGATGTTTGCTTTAATACTAGAGTGTTATCAATTTTATGTATCTAAGGAGAATAGCAACAAAACAATTCTACCTCCTTGGTCATTTATCAAATCAACCCCCCTCTTTTTAAACTCTTATTAGAACATATTTACAGTACATGCCTGGTACACTCATCTTGGAGAATTGGAATTTATATGTAATACAGATTTTTTTAACCCCTCCCTTCCCTATCCTTCACTTACCCTGACAGTGCCTTTCCACCTTTTCATTCTTGTTACATTAATCTTAGTAAAAACAATGCAAAATCCCCTCTTTCAAATAAAGTATCAGCTAGTTCTGCTCTGGCTCTGGGTTTCACATGGTAACTTCTGATAAAAGAGTTTTTTTTTTGTTTCTGTCCATAATTATTACAGTGTAGAAAAATATAGGTATGTTTATATTTTTGTTTTGTTCCTTTGTTTCTTAGCTCACTCTGTGTAGATAAGAGTTCTGACAAAGGTTGACTCCAGGGTTATATTAGGCATGAACTTGTGTCACTTAACTGTAACATAGCTTAGAAATTTCTCAGCTCCTGGAAAATCACCGCATTGCTTCTCCAAGTTCCCTATAACATCTACAGCTCATTTATTTATTGCAGATAATTGAAGGATGGAGCATGCCTGTAAGTATATCATAGTTAAGCCTAAAGGAATCTCCTGTGATGGGTGGCATTGGTGTGCAGGGATAAAACGGAGAGAAACCATTCTTGCATCCTAGGGTGTGTATTATCTAAATCTCCCTAGAACCAGCTGGACAGAATGCTTTCCTTAAACACCAGGCTAGATGTCTCTCATCTGTGACCTTTTCTTCCTCGGGATAATTCTCTGCAGTAAATCTGGACTTGCTTTTTAGTTATTCAACAAATAGCATTAAAAAAGAAGTAAACAGAATTCAAATATCTACATTCTGATTAGGATGTTGAAAGTAATGAATGCACATGGAAAACATAAAAGTCTTTGAGAAGATCCTCTGTCTCTGTGTCTCTGTCTCTGTCTCTGTATGTGTGTGTGTGTGTGTGTGTGTGTGAGAGAGAGAGAGAGAGAGAGAGAGAGAGAGAGAGTGTATGTGTGTTTTGAGACAGTGTCCCTCTGTGCAGTTCAGGCTGGCCTTGAGCTCACTTGATAGCCCAGGCTGGTCTCAAACTTACAATAATCCTCCTGCCTCAGCACCCAAGTGTGGGGATTACCAGTGTGTGCCACAAGGCCCCACCAGAAGATCAAGATGAGTAACTACCACCAGGAAGCAATATTCTGCTCCATATCACTGAATAATCACAAAGTATCAAATCTCTGGTCACATTTTCTGCATCTTACTGAGTAGCACACTGTGCTCTAGCTCCAGCCTGGTAGGGTGTCACCTCACCATGCTCAGAAGTTTCTGGAACATGTGTTTCCTGAGCCTTGATGATTTCTACAAGGAATGAAACTTCTGGGGAAAAATTTAGAAATGATTGTCGCCCTCTGAAGCAGACAAAAAGGCTCGTTCATTCATTCATTTATTCATCTATCTGTCGTTTCTCCCTCAATACCCTTATTTCCCTTTTAGGAAACTTTTTATGAGAAGCTTTGATGTCAAACAGAGCAGAATAACACCTAGGGTCTGGCAAATATAAGCCAAATCTCTAACACAATAGGCAACCTCTCACTGACTCCATTTCCTCACCTGTCAACAGGAGGCTGAGAGCTGAGGACTGTTTTATGAGAGTGGTTTAGAGAGAAAAGAATTCTCAAGATTTAAGCATACAACCTGCAATACAGCAAGGATTCAATAAATTTTAGCCATGAGTATTAGCTATTACTTCTTTCTCTAAGAACCACGTAAAAGAGGTGGTAGCACTGTGCTTAATATTTAAAACTAAAGAGTGCAGTTAAACTTTGGGTTCTGGCAGAAAGCTTTTAAACCTTTCCTGTCAGACTAAGGACAGAACAGCATGCGGGGTGCTTAAAGCTAAAGTGCTAGGATGGAAGGATAGAGGTCACCAGTGCCGTGGTATTTCTGACACTGAGAACTGAGAATATGAATTTAATTTTCCTAGTCCATATGGTCATCAGTCTCCAATTAAAATTTAACAACCTTGAAATTTTGATCTCTTTATTCCCTATAACAAATCTGGAGATAGATAACAAATTTCAAGGCTTCAGTGAGTCTCTAAAAGTCAAACATTTTGAGACAGAGGTAGAGACACTGCAAATGCAATAGTGGGTAGCCTTTGCTGCTTGATGTTTTTCTCTACTTATCCTGGGTATATGCTTGGATGTTCATTTGTCAAATACGTTTCCCTTTTTAAGACGTAATATTACGCTACAGTGTGTGTGTGTGGTGGTTTTACAACTGGTGATCAACTTGTAACAGCCAGCTGAATTGAGTCCCCACGGTGCTGGGTGTGGGCGGCGCACCTGCGGGCAGTTGCCAGCAGCGCAAGAGGCAGAACGGGAGGGGACGCTGTTGGAAGTTGTTAAGGAAGCTGTAGGGAGCTGTTGGTTTTCCTGAAGGAGCTCGTTATGCTGGCTTTCCTGTTGAAGTTGGCTGTTCTCCTTGTCGAAGGCGCTTGTGACCTTGTTGTCGCTGAGAGTGGCTACAGTTCTCTAAGGAGCTCTGGTTTTCACTTTGAGCATCGCTTCCTGGCTCCATGGGGGCAAGCAGTTCATTGCTCAGTCTCCTGGAGAGCTAGTCATATTGGCTTTCCTGATGGGAGCTTAGCCGTTCTCATCCTTAGAGAAGTCAGGATGTCACTGTTGTTGAAGATGGCCATGGTACTTCTCAGGGGAACACTGGTTCTTATTTTAAATGTTGCTCCCTGGCTCCATTGCAGAACCCTCAGCCTGTGAGCACAGATTCTTCATCCAGACTTTCTAGCTTCCACCACTGACCTTTGGGCCTTTCTACCACAGATGTGTGAAACAGGCCTGCATCAGATATTGTCACGGGCTCTCATTCCTCAGTTGGATTCGTGCAGAACATTACCGTGAGATCGAGGCCCTTGGCTGGATTCTTTGTTCTTTAGGGTATGGACAGATTTCCCTCAGTCTCTTTATATGTGATTCTTAAAATACGTGTCCTGTATGGTGCTGTTCTCCTTGCAGAACCCCAAACCACAACAGTGTGTGTGTGTGTGTGTGTGTGTGTGTGTGTGAGTGTGGTGGTAGGGATTAAATCTAGACCTTTGCACATGTCAGGAAAGCACTGTACCTCTGAGTTATATCCTAGTTCTTAGATTATATATCCTGGGGTGATGAGCGAGTCTTAGTATTAATAATTATTATACACATTTATGTACTGCAATGCAATAATTTGGTACATGTATACAAGAAGGACTGTGTGAAAGATACAGATGCCAATAAATTATAAACTGGTATAAGTTATGAAAGAAAGGTGTGCGAGTGTCACAAGACATTCTGATAAGGCTATCTGATAAACACAGTGGGGTGCTCTGAAAAAAGTACTTCTGCTGCTAAGAGCTCAAGAAGAGCAAGTCCCTCAGAGAGAAGCAGCTCAGGCAGAAGCTGGCAATGGGATCAGTGTGGGACATCAGGGACAGAACAGGACGGCATAAAGGGTCTTAAGGAAATAAGAAAAGTGGAGAAGGGCTAGGACTAGGGTTCTCCTCTTTGGTGCTACTGATGTTTGAAGCCAGTTGATTTTTTTTTTCTGAGATGGCTGTGCATGACTTCAGCAGTTCCCCTTCAGTTGTAACCAACGAAACATTTCCAGCCACTGACAAATGTCCCTTGGAAGAGACACAGGAAGGCAAATATCTCCTGGATGACACCACTGGGTGAGATCAAGCAGCTTCTCAGGCCATGTAGGGATTGAAGGTACAAATCACCTTCTGTAAAGAACAATGAAAAGCTGCCAAAGGTTGTTCATAGCTCAGTATGTGACTGATCAGTGACCCAAAGAGTGTCTTCTTTGTCCTAAAAAATGATCATTTTATCTGCTCAAATAACTCATTTTGTGACACTAAAATATAAACTTCTATATGTAATCTCTATTATTCATCAGTAAAATGCATATGCTCAACTGCAAATTACGTTCTAAGAGTATCCAAACATTCGTTGTTAGCATACTGTGGTGTCACGATTTCAGAGTTCTAATTATGAATCCAGCAGGGTTCATTACCAACTCATATGTTTAGTAGATCAGAACTTTCAGAAATGTGTTCTAGGAGAACCAGATACACATCTGGTTATTATTTTCAAAAGGAAATATTTAGAAGGCTCTGTGATTATTTTATTTTTCTTCACTTCCAATATTAAATGAAAAGTAACATTCTTTCCTTTTTTTCAGAGATGATCTTCAATTTTCTTTATCCTTTTTACTCTAACACTCTTAACATGGCCTTGTTTATTATATTTAGACTTGGCATTTGGTGAAACCAAGTCAAAAACACATACTCTGTAGCCAAGGGAAAACTGGCCTTGATTTCAGCTTGAGATGTTTAAATGAAGTATCATTGGCAGAAACATTTTTCTTCTATAGTTAGCAAAAGACCTTGAGGTAAGACACTCAGCTTTGAAAGGAAAACAAGATATTACTGGGCTATGTTCACATATTCAGCCTTTTAGAAAGTGAGTGGTCCATTCTTTGCAAAATACAGGGCCCGTGGTGGAGGGGAAAGTGGGACAGGAACAGATAGGGCCACAACTGTTGAAGGGAAGAGGAAGAAGTGAGGAATCAGAGGAGAAAACAGCATGAATGGAAGCATAGGAATACCAGAGCGTTGACCTTGGTGGGAGCTCTCCTCCTACCTTCAGGAAGCTAGTAGTGAGGGAGTCAGAGTTCTAGCAGGAGCAGTCGACCCAAATGCTGGTGTAAAATCTTGTCAAGGAAGAGGCAGAGTAAACCTATTGTCCTGCACAGTGTGTGTATACAGAATCTCCGATGACCTACCTGTGAGAAGTTCTGGATGATGCACAAATGTCCCAGTGACCAACTGTCCCAGTTTTCCCAGTGCTCAGGACTTGCTGGGATACAGGGCTTTCAGCACTCACAGCCAGTGTCAGCTTCCCTCAGTTGGTCAGCTTACACACAATGTCTCCTTCTGAAGAGGAATGTGGCAAAAATGCAGGGGGAGATATGGCTTCAACAGTGAAGGCAACAGCGTTAGCCACCATTGAACAGATTAGGAAAGAACTCCACTGAGCACCAGATCCAGGAGTGCGTGGCCTCAGGGATTTTACAGTGAGTTTGGCTAAAGATGAGTGCAAGGAAGGTTGTTGTGAATTTTCCTCTTCCTCTCAGAGTTCTACATTCAACAGAAAGCAAGGCTGGGAAGCCAAATAAATGATCTATATGTGAGAGTGACTGTGATATTAAAATAATACATATTAAAATTTTGAAGGATCTATAAAATTAATGGAACTGTTATTGTACTCACCACACTGTGAGCAGTTTTAGAGAGCAGATAGTGTATTATACATCTCTGCACCTCAAAGAATTTCTTGCAGATAGAAACAAAACATGCTCTGTCTTTTTGCCTCTTCCCCTTGCTCTTGCCTCTTCTCATCTCCTTCCACTGTTCTCCCAGACACTAGACCAAGAACAACATCAAGCGGGTAGATCAGCACAATAAGCAGGGATTCCCATTCAAAAGCACTGACATCACATGCACGATGGGGAGGTTGACAAGCAAGCCAAAGAAAAAACACAAAGTCACAATCAGGGAATCTGCAAAGTAGGGTGTTGACTAAATGGCCTGGCATTTTATTATTATTATTATTTTTTTTTTTTTTTTGGTGGAACCAGTGATTGAACTCAGACCCTTGAGCTTGCCCTGGAAGTTTTTATTCTACTAAGCCATCTCCCCGGCCCCATGGTAATTCATTTTCCCTCATCCTAATTTCTTTCTAATCTGGCACATCTGACCCTCAGCCTGTTTTTCCTAGGTAGAAGATTTTATTGCAAAATCTGTACCCATTGTTCTCTAGATGCCAAATACATGTGTCTAGTAGCAGATATGACTGGATGCAGGAGCAACAGGAAAGTTGCAAGACAGTATGCAATTACTTGTAAAGGCTATTGGAAGATATCATTGATAGTTCAAGAAGTAAAAGACCATGGTGGAGCAATGAAGGACAGCTCAGACTGGGAATTTCCCACTTGGGAGGAGATACAAGAAGTAAAAGAAGAAAAGACAAAGAACTTAAAGTGACCAACAAGAGAGGCCACTTTATTATTATAAATAACATTTACATTTATTTTTATGCACTACAAATGTTTATATGCAATTACTGTCTACAGGCAATTCTTAAGTGACAAAGATTATTCATTTGGTTCTCACAAGAAGCCCTGTATGAAAGGAAATTTTGTTGACTCACTTGAGAAGTCAGGAGAGACTCTTCAGGAATGACTTGTTCAATCTTCTAATCAGTTTCCAAGCAATGAATGTCACTTCAGAGGCTACATCCTCTTGTGGCAGGCATGAGGTAGCATCATTAGATGCCCAGGTCAGCCTAGTGCATAAGGAAATCACAAAGAAGCGTGTTTAGGGGAACGTGGAAAGCTTGAACACAAATGGTGTGGCATGGAGCCGCATGCACTGCCAAATAATTCCCTAACCTCAAGAAAATAAAATTCTTGGTAGAGCCACAGAGATGAGAAAAAGCCATTTTACCTAATTGATGCATACCATAAGAGTTTTCTAGGCTTTTGCACTTATTAAAGGCTGTGGAAATTTACAATATGGAAAAGAATGCTGTAGCTTCCAAATATGTAAGTAGTGCAGTTACCTATCACATATAACTCTAATAGCTAATATGTTGTGGAGTGGACTCTCCACAGTTCTCTCTGTTAGGGACAGCAAACCCAGGACTCAGTATTCATAATAATTCTTCAGTAGAATGTATAGCGATTTATTAGTAGTAATTTAATGAAGATACATATCAACAGACTTTGATTCATGAAAGATGAAATAATTTATCCAGAAAAATAAGTGATCTTGAAAATTTATTGCATGTTAGACACTAATTAAACCTTTTTTAGAAATCAATCAAACATCACATTTTTTGTTAAACTTTTCCTAAATATTATAAAATGTAAACATTCTCTTAACCAGCAGTAACATCTTTTTGGTTCTTTCATTGATCAATAGTGTAAATAAAATCTTATATAAACATTATTATAACTGCCTGATAACTATGCTTGGATATTTTAGAAGCATATTTTGGTTGCAAAATTCTCATATCTGCAATTCCAGTAGAAATATACACCCCCAGAGTGGTTACAAGATTGATTTTAGACCTCACACTTTCTCTTCTTTTTCAATATGCTGTGCATTATGTCCACTAAGCTCTTTCATCAATGTATAAAATGCCCTTGAAACATGTCATCCTAACCTGAAAGTGTTGCTCTTTGCTTAATAATATGTTTACAACTTATGGAAAAGCCAAGGAGTCTCTGGTGAATGTTAAGTAAGGAGAACATCTTACATTGGTGGCAGAGAGCCATCTGATGTGTAGGATAATAACCCTTAACACATGGCCTTCTGGTTCCACACTTGCAGCTCAGCACGTTTTCTTCTGAGGATGCAAAAACCAGTTCAGACTTGCCTTTGTAAAAATTAATTCCAAGGAATTTAGTTGGCAACACTTTTCCACCCATAAAAGAACTATAATCTTATCTGCACTCTGTTAAAAAGGGAGGAATAAGAGCTAACAAACCAAGTAGTTTCTTTTCCAGAATATTATATGATTAAAATGACTGGTTACAGAGCAATGACCTTTAATACAAAGATTCTAAAGTGTTTGACATTTAGTTACCAATATGAGTTTCAGCTTTTAAGTGTGGCCACAGATGAATATTTGTTTTTCTTTTTAAAGCTGTACTTGTTATAGACTTTAACACATGCAAACTTATTCAAAATTATTAGAAAGATGAATTTCAATGAGGCAAATTAGAATAAATTAAAATATTGCTCAACAGTTTAATTAACCTTTCAAAATTGCAAAGGAAATCATGTAATGCCATATTGTGCTTGTGTTTTTTTTTTCTTTTTTTTTTTTGATAAAACACTATGCACTAGAGGAAGTATTCAAATGAAATCACCACAGCACTTTTCTAGGGTGAGCTCAAACATTATTGTCACTCAGTGGTAATATTTACTATGTAGAAATTTTAAACTTAGAATAAACTCACTCACGAATAACCTGCAGTATTTTCCACTGACACAATCGTCATTTTATTTATGTATTTATTTATTTGTCGTACAAAGAAAAGGCAAAAACCTCACACATGTCTAATTATGTAAATTTTAAGAAAATGCATATTTTGTTCTGTTAGTAGATAACAATGTTTTATTATATAGATAGAGCATAACCAGACCATCAGAAAAAGAAATATGTAGTTTCTTCCTTTAAAATATTTCTACATAAGATCCAGACCATACGTAGACTCTTCTTTTTCTGGATCAGGAGGGAATATTAAATAGAATTCTAGCTCTCAGGGACAATAAACCTCGTCTACTGCACATCAGAGGGAATGGGCAATACCAGCATTCCCTAAGATCTCACAAAACAAAGGAGTAGAGGACTAAGCAAAGTTGCAATTGCATGCTTTACAAATTGGAGAACATTGTTGCAATTATTAATTTGTAATGTAAAAATACAGTATTTTTCAAAGGCCAAATAAAGTATTTTTGCAAGTAACATAATAAGCAGGAACACTAAGCCAGACATTGAAATATATAATACCACTTAGGGCTGCTGTTCTTATGCTGGGTACAGCGAGACATGGAGAAGGCGTGCAAGCTGCATAGAGCACCAGGGTGGCCAAGTGGCAAAGCTGGTTAGTGGCTGCAGGACTTGGCTTGCAGCCGGGAATTGTACTGACTGCAGTGAGATCATCCACCCATTTACTCTTGACCTTCGTTGAGCAAAGTATGTCTGAAGAACAATGGGCCACCAACAGAAAGATCTTCTTGCCATGCTCTGTGTGCGTTTGCTCCTGGTAACACTTCAAATGCACTAGGTGTACATTCTGATAGGGGAGAGTAACAGACCTACTTGTTCAAAAACAATTCCAAGCGCAGAAAAGCTAAAAAAAATTCTACCCTCCCTCTCTTAATTCTCTAACCACTTTTCTACTCTGTTCCTACCTCTCTTCTCTTTCTTGATTTTTGGAATACGATTATATATTTCCCTGGAATCCAGAATTCTGAGTTATATTACCAAATATAAAAGAAGGGGCAGGGGAGATGGTTCAGTAGAATAAGTGCTTCCCTGGCAAGTGCAGGAGCCTGAGTTCAATCCTTGGTTCTGCCAAAGTATATAAATAAATAATCCCCAGTTCCACAAAAAAATACAAAAGAATAAATAAAAGAAGACAAATAGACAAATACCATATAGGACCTTAGTATAAATTATATGGAAGAAACAATGAAATTTAGTAAATCAATACATCATTCATTTAATTTATCCTAGATATAAAAGCAAAAAAAATAGTTGCATTCACTGTAGAATTAAGATACATAAACATTTAGATAATCATGGTCAATTAATATTTTAATATTCTAATAATGGTAAATACAAATTATTAAAGATGATCGAAGCCGGGAAAAAATTAATTTTGGCTCAAAAGGATCAAGAGATTCTTCAGACATACCTTATTTGAACTGCATGTTGGACAAATAAAAGAATATTTTATCAGTCAAGCAGATGGAGAAGGCATTTCCAGCAAAAGAATAAAGAGAGCAAAGGCTTAGACAAATAAGAAACTAAAACAAATTAGAACATACTGAATTCTTCCTCATGTGTAGAAGATACATGAATTGGGTTAAAGAACTGTTACCTGAAAATTTTCTATTTTCAACAGATTTATCCAGTAGCCAAAGAATCACCAAAAATTAATGTAAAACATGAAAAATGTGCCTTTAATCTTGTGGAAGATGTAGATATATTTTACCTATCTATCCAGATTTCCTGAGTGATATGGAAGGCATAGGCCTTTGTTGCTAATTCTTTCATTTTTCCAGACCAACTACCTATCACTTCTTGGGCCATCCCTTCTTGACACTGTTTTTTGGTGAAGTAGAATACAGTACCAGGTATGCACACTTTAGTCTCATGGTGACCAGAATGAGTCAGATACCCCCTGGCCAGCTCTGCCCCCTCCTTCCTAAGTCTGTGCACTGCCTTCTAGGAAGGCTAACAACCTGAAGCCTCCACATGACTCACTAAATCTCTTGACATTATGTAAGAGAAGATGACTTGGTACAGTTATGACATGTATTTAAATTTGGACTCCACTACTTACTAGCTGCCTTGGCATGTTGCTTAACTTTCTGTACCTAAGTTCTCATTTGAAAAATGATGATAATGATATTTGTCTTTGAGGGTTCTTATGAGAATTAAATATGACAATACACAGAAGTAATAGATTGCCAATTAAATGATACCTCTGTTACAGAAGCATAATTTTCTTTGCTTTACCCTATAAAACATTCCTTTCCAATAGGGAGAGAATCAGGCAGGAGGGAGAGGAAAGTATAGCATATTAAACATGCTAATTACAACTGGGATAGAGTATGTTTTCTTCACTTTCTTGACATTTCCTGAAAATAAATGAATCTTTCCCTTCCCTTGATAATTCTCGGTTGAGAACAATGGTGCTGCTATGTAATAAAATGAAATAGCCAACTGTTTAGTTGGAAACTAGGAAATTCATACTTTAGTGAAGCTAGTAGAAAGCTCATAATTTTCCATTTCCTCTGAGAATGTTTCTCATTTTCTTTGATTATGAAGCAGCAGCAGAACATTTTCAGCATTAGATCATTTTACACATGTTGACTTATTTAAACGCCACTAACCACTAAGGCTCTTGGAGAGAATCTAAAATTTGTTTCTTTGCTTTCAATTCACAATTGCAAGATTTGCCCGAAGGTTGTCAACTAATATTTCACTGTGATTCCTGGGCTTCAATGTAAATCAGACATTCTTTTGGCAAAGATCATATTGAATGCTTTATTCATCCACCTCCCATTTAAAAATATGTTTTATTAAACAAGTATAAAATGCAAGACCACTGTAAAGACAAAGTATCTGTAGATATCAATTGCATATATTTCTGACTGTGTGGTGTTTGCCTATTTTCTTAGTTGTCTTTTTGTTAGACTTAGTGTTTTCAGATAGGTGGCAGCAGCCCTAGAATTACTGCAGATAGTAAGTTAATTAAAAAATATCGGTGTGGCACAAAATGACATAACACCTAAGACATTTAATATCTTCTTGTGCTCTGGAAATGTTATGTCATTTTAACATCCTCTAGTGGGGGCTAGGATGTAGCTCAGTGGTAGGGCACTTGCCTAACATTCCATTCTTGGTTGGGCTGGAATAGACCTTGATGAAATAAACCAATGTAGGTACTGTGATCCACAGACCATGTTACAAATTCTCTTTAAGTCCTTGAACCCAAAGCTCAAGTGCCTGCTCTTCAGGCTGCTTGTGGCCTTGCCAATAGTTGGCTCTGTGATTAACACAATCTCTTAACTGAACTTCGCCAAAAAAGGTTAGTAGAAAACAGAAGGAAGACTTATTTTATAAGAAACCATCTGTTTCCACTAAATTTCTTTCTATTATTGCTTTTCTATTTTTTCAAAATCATGAAAGAGTGATATTTTTAGTATGTATTGTGTTTCTTGAAATGGCTGGGATAGCCAAATAGCTCAGCAGATTAAAGTACCTGCTAGCAGGCACAGGGGCTAGGGATTCAATCCCCTAGCCTGCCGTTCCTGCCCTGCCCCCAGGGCGCACTGAGATAGCAATTGAGACTGGGCATGGTGGCATGCACCTGTAATCCCAGCTCTTGGGAGGCTGTAAAAAGGCAGACCACTACAAGTCCAATCTGGTAGTGAGACTATGAACATCCTATAGACCCTTCCCTAAAATTAAAAAAATAAGTGAAATGGTTATAGATATTTCTCCGCATTTTGACTGGTCAGTGTAATGTTACAGACAGATCTTTCTGGTATTGAACTATCCTGGTGTATTAGCAGGATAAGACCTACTTGTTCTCAGTCTTTCATATTGTTATATACTTAGTAGTTAAAGGGCTTTAGTGCATATGTTCAAATAAAAAGGAAAGAAACAAAGAAAATTGATGGCAATAGAAATGACAATTTATTTCCTTTTGCCTTATTTTGTTCATACTAAAAATACACCTACACTTCCAAGTTATGTGACATACATAATTTATAAGTGGGACTCTCATGAAACATAACACAAAAATTAAGTGCAGGGCCAGTGAGATAGCTCAATAGACTAAGTGCCTGCTTAGATCAGCGCAGGGACTGGGATTTGATCTCTGACACTGCATGCTCCACCAGCCACCGAGACTGGGTGTGGTGGCAGTAATCCCAGTGCTGAGGAGGCTGAAATTAGAGGATTACTAAGAGACTTAGCTGTGTAGTGAAACCCCGTATCAAATACATAAAAATAAATAAATAAGTGTAAAATAACGCATAGAATGATTACTTCTTTGTATACTATATGATTAAGAGAAAAATTCATGAAAATTTACAAATTTTAAAAAGCCAGCAAAACTAACAAAAATCAGGAAATTACAAAGTAATAGCATAGTTTTCATTAGTTAGCAACAATTTACTTGCATAGAAATAACTGCAGGCTGAATAATTACATCCAGCTAAATGTAGCTGAGATTTAGCTTCTCCCTGTCAGGTCTCAGAAACAGTTGTAACTACATCAGCACAATAAATTATGAAGAGAAATAATGACAGAAGCAAAGTTTGACTGAAAAGAAACAATTTCAGTTTAAATATCTAACTTGGAGTTTTACAATTTCCTGTGATTTTAATCACATTTCTAAATCTCCTGTGGGATTTTGGAAAAGTAAATAGGGGTACATGGCAGCATCAGTTCTATTATCTTTTTAGTAAATCTGTCACAGAGGGAAATTCAGGTAAGAGTCATCTTTCTGCCAACTAGCAGGAGTTGCTACCCATGACTTCGTGGCATCTCACAAACATTGAGTCATCTAGAAGTACTCAAAAGCCTTTTGTGTCTACTATAAGCATTAGTGGATATAGATTCATTTAGAGATTCTGAGTTATGAGTGCACTGTTAAAATTTATAGAGCAAATAAAGTGTGCATGTATTAAATATATACCAGGTATATGTGCGAAGCAATGGTGAAAATAATAATCTTGCTTTTCATAGAGCTACATTAAAGAGGAATCATTAAAAATAAGTAATCATTTCAATACACTAATCTGAAGTGGTGTTCTAAGGAAAATAGTACACACATTGGATAGATATAATTTCTACGGAAGGAATTTATGCAGTGCAAACCACGCCTTGAAGGCTGATCAGGCATTTTCCCAGTGAAAGTAGTGAGAAAGTGGCATCAATGCAAAGTTCCTGGGAGAAGGACAACATTTGCAGAGAACTAGGTACAAGAGAGTTCATGGAATGAATGGGAGACTGGGGAAAAAAGCCATTTTACAACACGAGCAAATTGTGCCATGTGGTACAGGAGTGGCAGGAGAGGACAAAAGTGAGGTGGCCAGATACAAAAATGCGAAAGTTTGTAGTATAAGGTCAGGCAGAAATTTAGAGGCCATTCAAGTACGTAAGCATATCTGGGGCCTCACTAAAGAGTTTTAAGCTTAGAAGGTCTTGAGTAAATGCAAGAAATAGGATTTATCACTATAGAAATTAGAAATTGATAGCATAATCTTAAGTGGGGTCAGGTGGGACAGAGAACAAGGGCTAAGTGGTTGTCCTGGTCATAAAATGGCATTCATCGAATAAACAAAATAGGGGGGTTGTGACATTTAGAAACGGAAATGTTGAACAATATCTAAGGAGAGAAATCCAAGAAGTAGAGGGACAGAGCTGTCTAAAGCTCTAGACAGAGATCCAACTTAAGTTAGACATGTGAGCATCGTTACTCCAGAGAAGATAGAAGAATTTATGATGAAATTTTATGGCATAGACAGAGAATTCCAGTCCCCAGCTGGATTCAATTTGGATTCTCCCCTGGTCCTCAATGAGACTCAGGTTCTCAGATATACTAGATGTTAAGTTCTAAACATAAAATGCCAAATCATACACATTTTGTTTTGAGTGTTCTATGCCTAAATTAGTGCTAAATATATAGCCAATGATAAGTAATTATTTGTTTAATGAACAAAAAGCAAAGAGCAAGCAGAAGAATCCATAAAAGAGATTAAACAGTGGACAAGAAAATATTAGAAATATCAGAATAGTTCAGTCTCATAAACATTAGAAAAACAGGGATTAAAGGAAGGAGTTTTCAACAAAGTTACCTATAACAAAGAGTAATGTAAGCAAATATATGGGACACTTCAACTTGTTTTAACAGTGAAGATTGTCATTTACCTTGAAATAAATTTTAGTCTGGATACTTAGTGATGCTCTTTGAGTTTCATATTCCATTAAAGTGCTGAAAACTTCAACTCTGTTCTCTGAAGGCTTGGTCTACTCTCAAAATTCAAATTTATGAGGAAGTTTGGCCCTTGGGGATGTTAGGAGGAGAGAGACCTTTCCATTGATACAAATTCGGTGTCTCTCAGACAAGTCCTTGTCATGCCCACAGGAATCCTAAGTACTGAATATCTCAATCTATATCTATGTCTCACTTAGGACATGAGCATCAATGATCTCATTGGCTAGAGACACAAGAAGACAGTCCTCATTTGGGGCCTTCCTTGATGCTCTTCCTCAAGAGCAAAGAGCAATTCTACCTTTGCCATCTTGATCTTCTAAACTTGATGAAAAACTTTCCAATCTATGAGCATTTACCTTCATTACCTACTCACTCCTTCTCCTTAATTTGAAGGCTTCATTCACAGGAAAGGGAGATAATAGGGAAAACCCTAGCAATTATTCGCTTTTCTGTCCCATCAATTCTGTCTACACTTCAAACACCTGCGTTCATAATAGCATTAAAGGAATGACTCAAAGTCACATGCAAATTTCTCTGTGGTCAACAAACTTCTTAAAAAGTGACCAAAGGCAATTACCATCCCTTTGAATAGGGAGGAGAAATAGGAGATGTCATGAGCAACTGTTTTATATTAATTAATTAAAAGTAGTTTTGCCATGGAAGAGGAACAATTTTCCAGTAATATTGGCAAAGGAAGGGACATGGAGTCTGTAGCCAGATGTGAGGCTGAAGGAGGGTTTCATTTTCATAAGAAGTAAAAAACAAGCATGTGGAAACAATAGTATGACAAAGCCAATGGAGAAAATGGAAGTAGTAAGAAGGAAGGATCTATCATTTGAGATTGGATCCTGTCAGGGCATTGAGGCTGAGATGCAGATCACGGCGGAGCAAAATAATTTTAGACTGGACTAGAAATGTCTCTTGTAATCCAGAAGAAAGAGGGAAAGTAGTTTTATGAGTTCCTCAATGAGAATCTGAGAGACAGCATCCACTGTGATCACATGTAATGTCTCTGTAAAGTAGAAGGCACACAGGGTCTAGGTTGTAGTAGAATGAAGTTTATGATGCAGCGCAATTTTACTTTTGAAGGAGTAAATGGAAATATAAGCTTTAAATGCCTCGCTTGTTTACATACTGTGTTTTATAGAGGGCTTGTCTGGAATTAAGACTTTGCTATACACATTTAGGCAAAGAGCAGGAAAACAGGAAGACTTGGCCCAAGCCAGGCATAGTGCATATCTACAATCCAAATATCCAGTGTCCTGGGAGGCTGAGAAAGGAGGATTATAAATTGGAGCCAACCCTAGGGCATTTAATGATTTAGTGGACCCAGCTGTCAAAAAATTTTAAAACATTGTTAAAGGTCTCAGGATGTAGTCCCATATGAAGAGTTTGAGTTCAACCCCTAGTAGCACCTCCTAAAAAATTAAGGAACACTTGCTACATACTTCAGGCTGATTTTGAACTCATTAAGCAGACCATGCTAGTCTCAAACTAAGACAATCATCTTGGCCCTACCTCCAGAGTGGTAAGATTACAGGTGTAAGTCCACAATACTGGACTCAGAGTTTTATTTTTAAAAACAGAAACAATGAGTAGACTATGACTTTCTTAAAATATGTTTAAAAATAGCCCACTATCCTGCCCAAGTTTAAAGTCTTTCACCTTTTCTTTTGAACTATAATAATAAAATTATATATTTAATCCATCTCCTTCAGCCTAACGGCTTTCAAAAATTTTAACAGCTAGAAAGAAAATTCAATTAGTCCACTGACTGACAGCTGACTTGGTTATGCTATGGATACAGTCAAGAAGTCCATCAACTCAGGAAAGAAGCTGAATTTGGGTTTATTAAAAGGGAAAGAGAGGGATGCTTACAGAAATCTTAGCAGCAGAAAAACTTGTGAGCCATCCATGTCCGTAGTTGGAGTCTCACAAATGAGAGACATTTTGATGATTTGAATCTCAGCTTCCCATTCTAGGGGGACCTGTCCCCATTTGAAATGAAAGTGAATTCTAATGAATACATTTGGGTATCAAGAGTGGGGTTTGTTTTCTATTTGTGTAGCCACTTCTAACTCTAATTATTTTAAAAATGAATGTATAAGTAATGCATGAATATATTCATTCTGAATCTAAAAACACTTACTAATACAGAGCTCCACACAGTGAACATTTCTCTTCCCTTCCCCAATCTTTTCCTCCCACTCCTTCTTTGGTAGCAAAATTGGTGGGAGACCTCTCTGTATTTGTGTATAAATTTCTTTTAAACATGGCATCTGTAATTTGTTCTTTAAAATGTCATACCAGTTTATATTACCACAGAGAGAATATGAAATTTATTTATATTTTAACTCAGACTGTTTTCTTTTAAATTATATTACTTTTCAAATTTTGTTAATTGGATGAGAGAAAATAGTGTTCGTATTAATTTGTCTTTTTCTGAATACTAGTGAGACTGATTAGGTTTTTATGTGTTGTTATAGACATTAGTATAGTCTTTCCCTTTTTTAAGTTATGTTCTTCACCTTGTACGTAGAGATTTATACAAGATTATGAAATAAGATATATTGTTTTATCTTTTAAATAGCCAATAACACTATATCACTTTTTTCTTTAGTGCATTGTATTACTTTAAGTACACGAGCAAAGATTGATTCAAGTAGTCATATTATCAGAGCAGTATAGCAAAAGAAAATGCCTCTATTTGAGAGAAGTGGGAGTATGAATACCTTTCAAAAGAAGTCTATTGATGGAGAAAAGAGGCCATTAGATGTGAAAATCATTAGCTAAAATTCCAAGCTGAGGTCAGGATCAGAAGTCATTGCCTACTATTTGGTTGTAATCAGTGGGGTTACAACACTGTCAGTATCAAGGGTCAGGGAATGACAGAAAATAGAACTCAGGTCAGTGAAGCAGAGACTAAGCTCCATGAAAGGTAGTACAATGGGTGAGATGGAGGTGTTTGTGGCCTTCCTCAAGGGGAACTTAGAGTTTGGGACAAGAACCCAGATGAAATTTGAGTGGAAAGGTTTAGTCTACAAGAAGCCTTATCTGTAACAGTAAGACATGTAATATTTCCACTCTGCCAGTGAGAGACCCAGAGAGTAGAATTCAGGGACTCGCATGAGGAACTCTCTACTGTGCCCCCTCATCCCTGCAACTCCCCGGAGCCCTGGCCCCAAGCCCGCTGAGCAAGTGAAAACTTCTGAGACTCTCTTGACCCCCATGCAACAGCCCGGCCCAGTGAGTGTGGGGGACAACTTCCTGCTTCCCCACACCACCAGTGAGAGACTCAGAAAGAAAAGCTCAGGCACTCACGTGAGTGACGCTCTTTACTGCATTCCCGCCACTCCTGCAGCTTCCTGGAGCCCCGCCTCTAAGCCCTTCAAGTGAGTGAGGATCTTGACAACTCTTCCAGTGCTCTACCCAGCCCAGCATGGCCTGGTAAGTGTGTGGGAGAGGTTTGGCACCCTTGGTGCTCCCTCGGCCAGGGGCACAACAGAGGGGAACCACAGGCTCACAGAAGTGCCAGAAGGGCTGTATCAAAAAGGAGCTGAACAAAACAGCTAGATCCAGGCGAGGCATAACTGGATACACTCAAACTTAATAGATCAGCACCCAAATCCTATTAAGTGCCAAGGTTACAACTGCATGAAAACCCTACACCAAAGGTCATAGATCAGTGCTATACAATATGACAAAGACAAGGAGCAAAATGCAATCTCAGGCCTTGAGTCCACCCATAACAAGTGCAGAGGACACGAGCTCAGCTGAAATGAATGAATTAACAGAGTTGGAAGCAAAGAAAAGAATAGCAGAAAAGAATAGAGGAACTCAGACCAGAATAACATCTGAAATAAAAAAAAATTTCAATATATAGCATCTGAAGTAATGAATCAAGTCCAGAAATGTATGGGGAAAACACAAGGCCCACCCAGAACAAGTGCCACAGAACACTATTCCAGCTGAAATATACAAATTAACAGTGTTGCAAACAAAGAAATAACAGCAGAAAGGTCATGAGGAACTCAAAGCAGAAATAGTTTCTGAAATAAAAAAAGAAATCTTTGAAATCATAACATCTGAAGTAGAGAATCAATTATGAAAATAGAGGAAACCCAATTTGGAAAAAAACTCTGCAGTAAAATAATCAATAACTACCTCTAAAGAAGACATTGATAAAAAAAAAATAGAGGAGATTAGAAATATGACAGATTCCTTGAATGGGCAATATAGGAAAGACATAGATCTCATGAAGCAGAGTCAAAGAGATATAGAAGAACTTAAGTCTCAATCACAAGTCTAAAGCATGGTTTGTATGAAACAGAAGACAGAGTTTCAGATCTTGAAGACGCTAGTTCAGCTATTGAAAATGTGAGAAAGGATCTCTTAAAAACAATTAGGATGCAGGAAAAAATACTTCATCTCCTGCAAGATGAACAATATGAGGCTAACAAGCATCAGTGAGAAAGAAGGAGTCAATATAAATGATATAAAAAGAATATGGGCAGAAGTCATAGCAGAAAACTTCCCAAATATGAGGAAACAATCTAACATTCAGGTAAAGGAAGCATACAGAAAAAAAAAATAACTTCAACCCAACTAAAAACACGATGAAACATACAATAGTCAAGATCCCAGAAATCACGACTCTGCCATACTCCTCGATCCCGCCCACACCCTCCCAGCCCCAGAGACCTCTCGAGACAACAAGACCCACTCCAGCAGCCTACTCCATCCTTCCCATGCCGCCCAGCCAGAGACCGGCCTGAGACAGTGGCTGACTCCAGCAGCCTCCTGGATCCCGCCCCAAGCCCTCCCAGCGAGTGGGAATTTGCACGACTCACCAGGCTTCCCAGATCAGTGAGAGTGTGGTGAGTCTGAGGGAGAGCCATTGGCTTCTTCCCACGGCGCTACCCACATCCCTGCCCCCAAGCCCTCCAAGCCAGTGACCTGCCTGAAACCTCAGGACCCACTCACCAGCACCTCCCCGGATCCCCTGCCCTAAAGCCTGCAGAACAAGTGGGAATTTCCCTGATTCTCTGGGCATAAAAGTTCAGTGAGTATAGAACTCCAGGCCCTGCGTGCCTGAGAGACATTTCCCACGGATTCCCTGACTTCCACCCCCCGTGGCCCAGTGAGAGCTCCAGGCTCACTGTGTCAGAGAAACATTTCCAGGTGATTACTGGTCCCACCCCAGAGCCCCAGACCCAGTGCAGGTCAGCCTGGAGTGAGAACTCCAAGCCTGCCATGCCAGAGGGACATTTCTCAGCAATTCCCGGTCCCACGCCATGGCCCAAAACCCAGCAGAGCCTGGCCTGTGAGTGAGGGCTCCAGGCCCACTGTACCGGAGGGACCTTTCCCAGCCTTCTCGGGTTACAGCCTGTAGGCCCAGACCCAGCACAGGCTGGCCAAGCCAGTATAGCCTACTCAGTGAGTAAGATCATCCACTATCCTTTTGTGAGCCCAGAAGACCCACCAAAGCCCAGGCCGCCCACCTAGAGAGCAACCTGCCTGACACAGGAGAGCTGACCCTGGTAAGTTTCTGGATCCTAGCCCCAAAGTCAGCTAACATGAGGAAGTTTCATTACTTGCTCTACAACCAAGTTCCGTTCGTGCTCACCTGAACAGGGAACCAACAGAGGGGAACCAAAGGAGCCGCAGTAAAAAAGGAACTGAACACAACAGTTGGATCCAGGATAGGCATACTTGGAAAATCTCAAACTTAATAGACTGGCACCCGAATCTCATAACAAGCTAAGGTTATAGCTGCACCAAAGCACTGCACCAAAGGTCAAAGGTCAGTGCTATACAAAATGACAAAGAGAAGGGGAAAAATGTAATCTCAGACCTCAAGTCCATCAGGAAGGGCAGAGGACACTAGCTCAGCTGCAATGAATGAATTAATATACAGCAGCAAAGGAACAACAGCAGAAAGTTATAGAGGAAATAAAACGAGAATTCCCCAGATTAAAAAAGAAATATCTGAATACATAGTATCTGAAATAAAGAATGAATTCCACAAACATTGGGTGGAAAAACTATGCTCACCCAGACCAAGTGCAGAGAGCACTATTCCAGCTGAAACGTATGGATTAACAGCATCTGAAGCAAAGACAAAACAGCAGAAAGGTCATGAGGAACTCAAAGCAAAAATAATTTCTGACATCAAAAAAGAATTCTTTGAAAAAAAAGAATTCTTTGAAATCATAGCATCTGAAATACAGAAACAAGTCCAGAAATATACAGAGGAAACCCAACTTGGAAGTAACACTGCAGAAAAAGAATTAATAACTACCTCTAAAGAAGACATGGATAAAAAATTTGAGATCAGAAATATGATGGATTCCTTGAATGAGCAATACAGAAAAGAAATAGAACACATGAAACACAAAGAGATATAGAAGAACTAAATATATCAATCATGAGTCTACAAAACCATCTGAGTGAAAGCGAAGACAGAGTTTCAGATCTTGAAGATGCCGAAGCAGCTAGTGAAAAGGTGAGAAAGGATCTCTTAAAACAATGAGAATGCAGGAAAAAATAATCCATCACCTGCAAGATGATGCCAGGATCAACAATGTGAGAATAATTGGTATCAACGAGAATGAAGAAGTCAATACAAATGACATAAAAATAATTTGGGGAGAAATAATTGCGAAAAACTTCCCAAATACAAGTAAACAATCCAACATTCAGGTCACCGAACCATACAAAACACGAAATAACCTCAACCCAAGTAGAAACACACCGAGACATGTAATAGTTAAGATCCCAGAAATCCAACACAAAAATAATATACTGCAAGCTGCTAGAGAGAAGAAGGAGCTCACATTCAAAGGAAAACCCATCACTATTACAGCCGACTTATCTACACAAACAATGAAGGCAAGGAGAGCATGGAGCAGAGTTCTTCAAGTCCTACACGAAAACAAATTCCAGCCCAGACTATTATACCCTGCAAAACTCTCTTTAAGTTTGATGAAGAAGTGAAATACTTCCACGACAAAGAACAACTAAAGAATTTCATGATGACAAAGCCATCCCTTCACAGGCTGCTGAAAGAGGTTCTAGACAGAGACCACAATGACCAGAACTCCATGAATGAGAATGGAAGGAACCCACTAAACAGGACAGTCAATTAAACACAGGTTACAAAGGAGTAAACAACACCAGGTAAATATCATGACAAACATAAGACAGCACATTTCAATTATAACCATAAATGTAAACGGACTCAATTCACCAATTAAGAGAAATAGACTGGCACAGTGGATTAGGAAACAAAATCCAACTATATACTGTATACAAGAAACACACTTAACTCAAAAGGACATTCATAGGCTCAAAGTCAAAGGATAGAAAACAATACTACATGCCCCAACACCTCAGAAAAAAGCAGGAGTAGCAATTCTGTTCTCAGACAGTCTCAACTTCAAACCAAGAATGATCAAATGACACAAAGAAGGCCACTATATATTGGTCAGGGGAAAAATTCAAAAGCAAGAAGCAACACTCATAAATATTTATGTACCAAACACAGGAGCACTCAACTATGTAAGACAAATCTTAAGGGACATGCAAACCTTAATGTCTAAGAACACAATCTGAACAGGAGACCTTAACACACCCTTATCTCAAAAAGATAGGTCAACCAGACAAAAAATTAGCAAAGAAGTAGCAGAACTGAACCAGAACTTGGAACAAATGGACCTGGTGGACATATACAGAGTGTTCCAAGCAAAATGTGAATACACATTTTTTTCAGCTGCACACGGGTCATTTTCCAAAATAGACCACATACTAGTCCAGAGGTCATACCTAAGTATATGCAAGAAAATAGAAATTATCCTATGCATACTATCTGACCACAATGCAATGAAACTGGAAATAAATGACAAAGGAAACCAGAAAATCCCACTAAATTAATGGAAACTAAACAACACCCTACCCAGCAATCAATGGCTTGCAGAAGAAATTCAACAATATCTACAATTCAATGAAAATTCAAGTACAACTTACCGGAATTTATGGGATGCAATGAAAACAGTTCTTAGAGAGAAAATAATAGCTATGAACTCACACATTAGGAAAACAGAAAGGGAACAAATTAGCACCCTAATGGTGCACCTCCGACAACTAGAAAAAGAAGAGCAAACAAAACCCAGAGCACAAAGACGGGAAGAAATCATAAAAATGACAGTAGTCCTATACATTATTCTGTGGATCCTTTGTCTGTGTCATCCATGTGGATCAGTCACGGCCAATTTGCTCTCTGTGAAAGCATGAGAGAAAATTTTCTCTCCATGTGACTCTCAACAGGCACGATACCAAAACAGTATGAAAACAGTTTGCAATGTATTAATTTATCGAATCTATCTTGTTAAGGTGTCTTAAAACCATCTGATTCATATTTGTACTTCAATAAAATAAATAAATAAATAAAAATAAAGATTAGAGCAGAAATTAATTCAATTGAGATGAAGAAAACAGTTCAAAAAAACGACAAATCAAAAAGTTGGTTATTTGAAAAACTAAATAAAGTTGATAAGCCCTTTGCCAACCTCATCAAAAACAGCCAAAAGAAAATTCAAGTACAAGCGATAAGGACTGAAAAAGGTGAAATCACCACAGACCCAGTGGAAATTCAGAAGATTCTCACTAGTTACTTCGAGAATCTTTACACTCACAGAATAGAAGGCACAGAAGAAATGGACCAATTCCTCGAAAGGTACAAAGTACCAAAACTGAATCAAGAAGATATAACAACTCTCAATAAGCCGATAAAAGCGAACAAAATACTAAATGCAATAAAAATCCTACCAACAAAGAAAAATCCAGGTCCTGATGGATTCACAGCTGAATTCTACAAGAAATTTATAGAAGATGTAATCCCCACACTCCAAAACTCTTCAATGAAGTTGAAAAGGAAAAAGTCCTCCCAAAATCATTTCTGGAGGCAAGTATTATACTGATTCCAAAACCAGGGAAAGACACAACCAAAAAGAAGAACTACAGGAAAATCTCCCTCTTGAACATAGATGCAAAAATACTCAACAAGATCCTGGCAAATAGAGTACAACAAATCATCAAGAAGATCATACACCATGACCAAGTAGGATTCATCCCAGGGATGCAAGGGTGGTTCAATATTCGAAAATCTATAAGTGCAATACAGTAAATTAATAGACGGAAATCTAAAAACCACATGATCATCTCAATTGATGCAGAGAAACCTTTGACATAGTCCAACACTCATTCATGTTCAAGGTCCTACAGAAAATTGGAATAGATGGACTCTATCTTAACTTGATAAAAGCCATCTATGACAACCCATACACTACTATAATCCTAAATGGGGAAAAACTGAAATATTTTCCTCTTAAATCAGGTACAAGACAAGGATGTCCTCTATCGCCCCTGCAATTCAAGAGAGTCTTGGAATCTTTAGCAACAACCATTAGAAAACAGGGAGAAATCAAGGAAATAAGAATAGGTAAAGAAGTTAAATTATCACTATTTGCAGATGACATGATGGTTTACTTGGAAGACCCCAAAAATTCCACCAAAAACTACTAGAACTGATACAGCAATTCAGTAGTATAGCAGGATACAAAATCAATACTCAATAACTTTTACAATAGCACCGCGGAAAATGAAATACCTTGGGATTCACTTAACCAAGGAAGTCAAAGATCTTTTCACAGAAAATTGCAACAACCTAAGAAAAGAGATTATAGAGGATTTCAGAAAATGGAAAGATATTCCATGCTCCTGGATAGGAAGAACCAACATCGTGAACATGGCCATACTCCCAAAATTGCTGTACAGATTTCATGCAATCCTTATCAAACTGCCACCAACATACCTCCCAGACATAGAAAAATCAATCCTAAAATTTATTTGGAACCACAAACGACCTAGAATAGCAATGGCAATCTTGGCCAAGAAAGACAAAGCAGGAAGCATCCCAATACTTCATTTGAAATTATACTACAAAGCCACTGTGATAAAATCAATATTCTATTGGCAACAAAATAGACCAGAGGATCAGTGGAATCGATTACAGGACGCAGAGGCATCTGTGCAAACACTCAGCCATCTTATCTTCAACAAAGGGGCCACACAAGCTCACGGGAAGAAAGATAGCCTCTTTAACAAATGGTGCTGGAAAACATGGCTTTTTATATGCTGAAAACTAAAAGTTGACCCAGCTCTATCACCATGCACTAAGTTGAAGTCAAAATGGATTAAAGATCTACACATTGAAACAGAAACACTCGATCTCCTGGAAGAGAAAGTAGGAGGAACTCTTGAAGACATAGGGGTAGCTAAAGAGTTCATGAACAAACATATATTCACATGGGAAGCACTTGACAGAATTAACAACTGGAATCAACTCCTCTTAAGGAGCTTCTGCATGTCAAAAGAAATTGTCAACAGAGTGAAAAGACAACGCACGAATTTTGAAAAAATCCTAACTAATAAGCAATCAGACAGAGGTCTACTGTCTAGAATATATAAAGCACCAAGATATAACACGGCCCTCAAATTTAAAGACCCCATTCAGAAATGGGCATCTGAGATGAATACACACTTCTCAGAGCATGAAATTAAAGAAGCAAATAAATATATGAAAAAATGCTCTACATCACTAGTCATTTGTGAAAAGCAAATAAAAACAATACTGAGATATCATCTCACTCCAGAAAGAATGTCTATCATAAGGAAATCAACCAACAACAAATGTTGGAGAGGTTGTGGAGAAAAGAGAACACTTCTCCACTGCTGGTGGGAATGTAGAATGGTACAACCATTGTGAAGGTCAGTGTGGAGAGTCCTCCAAACAGTAGGACAAATCCCATTCAAGCTGGCTATCCCCCTAGTAGAAATTTTCCCAAAGGATCTGAAAACATTGTATCATAGTGATATATGTGTACCTATGTTTATAGCAGCACAATGTGTGATAGCAAAATCTTGGAAACAAACAAGATGTTCATCACATGAGGAATGATTGAAAAAGATGTGGTATTTCTATATAATGGAGTATTACTCAGCTATTAAGAATGATAAGTTTGAAGCATTTATACTGAAGTGGATGCCACTTGAACATGTACTCATAAGTGAAATAAACCAGACACACATGCGTAAATATCGTATAGTCTCCCTAGTATAACAAGCGAAAAGCAGAAATACAAAAGGAAACGTACAACAACTAAAATCAATTGAGTCAGATAAGGCAAAGTGAATGGCATATGCTGCAGGCTAGTAATTAGCTTTTCTTCTGGATGGTTAACAACGTAAGTTCACAAGTCAGAGTTGGAAAAATAGAAGAGCCACAAGGTCAGTGAACATTTTGGCCCTAGCCTTTCAAGGTCAGCGAAGACTCAGGACATAGGAGAAACTGTACTGCAACATCATGAAACTCAGGTGAGCTCCAAATTTTCTGAACAAGGAGACTATTGAGCCACAGAGGAAAGAGATTGAAGTTCTATAGTGTGCCTGGGCAGAGTGACATGGAGAGAAAACTTTCTCTCAAGCTCTCACAGAGAGCAAACTGGTCAAGCATTGGCCGTGACTCATCCACATGGATGACACAGACAAAGGATCTACAGAATAATGTACAGGACTACAAGATAAACCCTGAGGGGACTTCACTGACCTCATCAGAAACATAAAGTACATGTGTTGTTATATAAGACTTGCTCTATCTAGGTCCTAACCATCCAACAGAAAAGTATAAAAATGAAGTATACATCATGGGGCCATAATATTAAGCTGAGCTGTAAATGGCTATGGTCGACAACTTCTTTGAATAACTCACTAATGTTGTGGAATTCTGGACTGTGTTGGATTCTGTTGTTGAGTTCAAGCACCTAAGTTAGTTGAATAACAATGGAGTGCTCATCTTTGACAGGTGTAGACAAAGGAAGGGGTATAGAAAGGGAGAATCATGATGTGTGTGTATGGACAGTACAGTTGGGATAGATAACGCTGTGCTTCTACCTAATCCTATGAGAGGCAAGATTTGCATTAATGGTGGTTGGACAGGATATTATGTAGGATTCTAGTACTATAGACAACCACTAGAAAAATAACAAGGTAGAAAGCATTAATTATTGAATTTTTGATGTAATTCAGGTATAATAAATAAGATACGAAAACAGCTGCACTCTATTTAATGATAGGAGACATACGTTATAATAATGTCTGTAAGCATAATATCATGTATGCACCTCATATGATACCAAAACATTATGAAAACAGTTTGCAATGTATTAATTTATCAAATCCATCTTGTCAAGGTATCTTCAAACTGTCTCATTGATACCTCTACTTCAATAAATCAAAAATTTAAAAAAATTATCCCATATAGCCAATAAAAGAATAATATCCTGAAAGCTGCTAGAGAAAAGAAGCAAATCACATTCCGAGGAAAAACCATCAGAATGGCAACTGACTTCTCTTCACAAACTGTAAAGGCAAGGAGAGCATGGAGCAGAGTAGTTCTAGTCCTCTAAGAAAATAAATTCCAGCCCAGACTATTATACCCTGCAAAACTCTCTTTCAAGTTTGATGGAGAAGTGAAATTCTTCCATGACAAAGAACAACTAAAATATTTCATGACAACAAATCCATCCCTACACAGGCTACTGGAACATTTTCTAGAGAGGGACCATAATGACCAAAACTCCATGAACAAGAACAGAAGGAACCCATGAAATAAGACAAACAATTAAGTACAGTACAAAAAGGAATAAACAAGAGCAGGTAAATATCATGATAATCATAAGTCAACACATTTCAATTATAACCATCGATGTAAATAGATTCAATTCACCAATTAAGAGAAATAGACTGGTACAGTGGATTAGGAATCAATACTCAACAATATGTTTCATTCAAGAAACACACTTAACTCAAAAAGACACTCATAGACTTAAAGTCAAAGGATGGAAAATAATACTACATGACTCAGTACCTCAGAACAAAGCAGGAGTAGCAATTCTCTTCTCAGACAGTCCCAACTTCAAACCAAGAAGGATCGAATGAAAGAAAAAAAGCCACTATATATTGGTTAGGGGAAAAATTCAAGAGGAAGAAGTAACACTCATGAATGTCTATGGACCAAACAAAAGAGCACCCACCTATATAATACAAATCTTAATGAACTTGAAAAGTCTAATATCCAATACAACAGTCTTAACAGGGGACCTTAACACCATGTTATCTCAAAAAGATAGGTCAACCAGACAAAAAATGAGCAAAAAGTTAGCAAAACTGAAACAGTGCTTGAAACAAATTGACCTGGTGGACATATACAGAGTGTTCCGCCCAAACACAGCTGAATACAGATTTTTTTCAACTGCACATGGATCATTTTCTAAAGTAGAAGGTATACTAGTATATAAGTCATGTTTAAGAATATGCAAGAAAATAGAAATTATCTCATGCCTATTATCCAACGACAGTGCAATGAAACTGGAGCTAAAAGACAAGTGAAACCAGAAAAAACCCTAAATACATGGAAATTAAACAACACCCTACTCAGCAATCAATGGGTCCCAAATGAAATTAAACAAGATATTCAGCTGTATCTACAATTCAACAAAAATTCAACCACAAATTATCAGAATTTATGGGATGCAATGAAAGCTGTTCTCAGAGGAAAAAAATCATAGCTATGAACTCACACATTAGTAAAACAGGACCGAAACAAATAAACACCTTAATGCTGCACCTCTGACATCTAGAAAAGGAAAAATAGTCCAAACACAGAGCCCAAAGATGGGAAGAAAATAAAGATTACAGCAGAAATTAATTCAGTTGAGATGAGGAAAACAGTTCAAAGAATAAACGAATCAAAAAGCTGGTTCTTTGAAGAAGTAAATAAAACTGATAAGTCCCTAACTAACCTCATAAAAAAGAGGAAAAACAAATTCAAATAGAAGCAATAAGGAATGAAATGGGTGAAATCACCACCAACCCAGTGGAAATTCTGATGATTATCAATAGCTACTTCAAGAATCTTTATGCTCATAGAGTAGAAGACACAGAAGAAATGCACAGATTCCTCAAAAGGTACAAATTACCAAAACTGAATCAAAAAAGATCTAACAACTCTCAATAAGCCAATAACAGCCAATGGAAAACAAAACGTAATAAAACGCCTGCTGACAAAGAAAAGTGCAGGTCCTAATGGATTAACAGCTGAATTTTACAAGAAATTTATAGAAGATATAATCCCTACACGCCTCTAACTCTTAAATGAAATTGAAAAGGAAGTAGTCCTCCCAAAATCATTTCTGGAGGCAAGTATTATACTGATTCCAAAACCAGGGAAACACACAACTAAACAAGCGAATTACTGGCCAATCTCCCTCATGAACATAGATGCAAAAATACTCAATAAAATCATAGCAAGTACAGTGCATCAAATCATCAAGAAGATCATACACCGTGACCAGGTAGGATTCATCCCAGGAATGCAAGGATGGTTCAATATTCAAAAAAATCTATAAATGTTATACACTATATTAATAGACTGAAATCTAAAAACCATATGATCATCTCAATTGATACAAAAAAAAAGCTTTTGACAAAGTCCAGCACTCATTCATGTTCAAAGTCCTACAGAAAATTGGAATAGAAGGCCTCTACTTCAATTTGATAAAAGCCATCTATGACAACACAATGGCTAATATAATTCTAAATGGGGAAAACCTGAAATCTTTTACTCTTAGATCTGGTACAACACAAGGATGTCCTCTATTCAATATAGTTTGGGAATCATTAGTTATATCCATTACCCAAGAGGGAAAAATAAATGAATGAGTATAGGTAAAGAAGAAGTTAAATTATCACTATTTGCAGATGACATGATACTTTACTTAGAAGACCCAAAATGCTCCACCAAAAAGCTCCTAGAATTGATACACAAATTCAATGGCATAGCAGGATACAAAGTCAATACTCAAAAGTCAACAGCATTCCTCTACACAGACAACAAACTCACTGAGAGGGAAATTATAGAAAAAATAACTTTTACAATAGCACCAAGAAAATGAAATACCTTGGAATTCACTTAACCAAAGAAGTCAAAGATCATTTCACAGAAAATTACAGTACCCTAAGAATAGAGATCATAGAGGATTTCATAAAATGGAAAGATATTCCCTGCTCCTGGATAGGGAGAATTAAAATCGTGAAGATGGCTATACCCCCAAAATTGTTGTACAGATTTAATGCAATCCTTATCCAACTGCCACCACCATACCTCCCACACCTAGAAAAATAGTTCCTAAAATTTATTTGGAACCACAAAAGGCCTAGAATAGCAAAGGCAATCCTGGCCAACAAAGACAAGGCAGAAGGCATCACAATTTCTGACTTGAAATTGTACTACAAAGGTATTGTGATAAAATCAACATGGTATTGGCAACAAAATAGACTACAGGATCAATGGCATAGATTAGAAGATGCAGAGGCCTCTACAAACACACTTATCCACCTGGTCTTTGACAAAGGAGCCAAACACACTTACTGGAAGAAAGACAGCCTCTTTAACAAATGGTGCTGGAAAAACTCGTGCGTCAATGCCAAAAACTAAAACTTCACCCAGGCCTATTACCTTGCAGTAATCTAAAGTCAAAATGAATTAAAGATCTAAATATTAAAACACAAAAACACTGAATCTCCTGGAAGAGAAAGTTGGAGGAACTCTTGAAGACATAGGGATAGGCATAGAGTTCATGTACAAACATGTATTTGCTTGGGAAACACTTGAAAGAATTAATAACTGGGACCATCTCTTATTGAGAAGTTTTTACACGTCAAAAGCAATTATCAACAAAGTGAAAACCCCACAAATTTCGAAAAAATTTTAAGTAATAAGCACTCAAAGTTATGCCCTCTAGAATTTATAAATAAGATACATTAGGGCTCTCAGAATCCAGAAATGGGCATCTGAGATTAATACACACTTCTCAGAGGACAAAACTAAAGAAGTGAATAAATATATGAAGAAATACTCCACATCACTATCCATCCATGAAATGCAAATAAAAACAGCACTGAGATACCATCTCATTCCAGAAAGAGTAGCTATCATAAGGAAATCAACCAACAACAAGTGTTGGTGGGGTTGTGGGGAAAAGTGCTCACTTCTCCAGTGCTGGTCAGAATGTAGACTGCTGCATCCATTGTGATCAGTGTGGAGATTTCTCACAAAACTAGGACTGGAAATCCCATTCAAACTAGCTATCCCCCTGCTGGAAATTTTCTCAGAGGAACTGAAAACATCATATCATAGTGATATATGTGTACCTATGTTTATAGCAGCACAATTTGTGATAGCCAAATCTTGAAAACAACCAAGATGCCCATTGCATGAGGAATGATTGAAAAAGATGTGGTATTTTTATGCAATAGAGTATTACTCAAGTATAAAGAATGATAAACTTGAAACATTTATATAGAAGTGGATGTAACTTGAACATATACTCATGAGTGAAATAAAGCAGACACATATGTGCAAACATCATATAGCCTCCCTAGTATAAGAAATCAAAAGATGAAATACAAATATAAATGTATAACCACTGAAAGGAAATTAGGCAAATAGGGTAAACTGAACTGCATAGGTTGCAGGGTAGTAATCAGCTTCTCTTCTGGATGGTTAACAACCTAAGTTTGCAGATCAAAAATTAGAGAAATGGAAGGGCTCCAAGGCCAGCCAATATTTTGGTCCTAGCCTTTCAAGGTCAGTGAAGACTCAAATAGTCTAATATATTCGTAAGTGAAATAAATCAGACACACATGTGCAAATATCGTATAGTCTCTCTAGTATAAGAATTCAAAAGTAGAAATACAAATAGTAATCTCACTATTGTTGTGGAATGCTGGACTGTGTTGGATTGTGTTTTCGAGGTCAAGCACCTAAGTTAGTTGAATGACAATGGAGTGCCCACCTTTGATAGGTGTAGACAAAGGAAGGGGTATG
>PVKA01001465.1:85260-146444 GCA_004027165.1 Ctenomys sociabilis
AGATTTGCACTGATGGTGGTTGGACAGGATATTATGTCGGCTTCTAGTACTATGGTCATCCACTAGGAAAATAATTATTGAATTTTTGATATAATTCAGGTATAAAAAATAAGATAAGTAAACAGCTACACTCTTAATTTACTGATAAGAGACATCTGCTATAATAATGTCTGTAAGTATGATATGTATGCACCTTGTATGATACCAAAACAGTATGACAACAGTTTGCAATGTATTAATTTATCGAATCTGTATTGTTAAGGTGTCTTAAACCTGTCTGATTGATATTTGTACTTCAAAAAAATAAAAAATAAATTTAAAAGATAAACAAAAAACCACTATGAAAACAATAAAATACATAAATAAATAAAGCTTTTTTTTTAAGAAAAAAAAAAAAAAAGACATAGGAGAACCCGTACTGTAACATTATGGAGCTCAGTTTTGCCCCAAATTTTCTGATCAAGGAGATTATGGAGCCACAGAGGAATGTTATTGATGATCTATAGTGTGTCTAAGGAGAGTCATATGGAGAGACAACTTTCTCTTAGGCTTTCCCAGAGAGCAAATTGGTCAAGCAGTGACCGTGACCCATCCACATGGCTGACACTGACAAAGGATCTACAACGTGAGGTACAAGGTTATAGGATAAACCCTATAGGGGACTTGACTGACCTTATAAGATATAAAAGTTACATTTTTTGTTGTGTAGATGCTGCCTTATCTCAGTCTTAACCATCTTGCAGAAAAGTATATAAACGAGGTATTCAAAATAAAGCCATAATAATATGCTGAACTGTAAATGGCTCTAGTTAATAATTTCTTTGGATAACCCACTACTATTGTGAACTTCTGGACTGCGTTGTGTTCTTTCCATGGAAATCTTTAGTAAAAGGCGAAAGATTTATGCGATCTGAAGAGAAACCAGAGTATTGTGTTGTGTTCTTTCGCTCAATTCAAGCACCTATAATAACTGAATGACAATAATACCCATCTCTGACAGGACTAAACTAGAAAGGGGATACAAAGAAAGGACCATTCTTTGTATGAACATTAGTTAGGATGAAAATGCAGTACTTTTGCATAATTCTATGAGAAGAAAGATTTTCACTAACAGTGTTTGGACAGGTTATCCTATTTGCTTCTTGTACTATGGATAACCTTTAGGAAGTTAACAATGTAAAAAGTATTAATTGTTGAAACTGTACTATAATTCGCCTTTTAAAAAGGCTACATTATCTCAATTCATTACATAGAGGCATCTGCTGTAATAGTGTTTGTAAATAGAATATTATGTATGTACCTTATACAACAAAAATCCACCACAAAAACAATATGCAATGTATTAATTATTGAATCTGTTCTACCAGTTTGATTTGAAACTCTCATTGGTATTTGTTCTTCAATAAAATTATGGAAAATTCAAAAACACATGTAATATAAGCACAGGAATGTAAATGCACTAAGCTAGTTGAGCACTTAGTATTATGAGTAATTCTGATTCAATACCTTTGAATTATTTTTGTTGAGAATACTTGGATCGCAATCGAAGTTGTCCGTGCCACTGTCCTAAAGATTCAGCTTCTCACCTCTAAGATGGATGCAGTACATCTTCATAAGTGTGCTCCTACGAATATTAGATGAAGCTAAGTCTGCAAAAATCCTTATTGTCAAGAAATATTATAGTTACAACTTTTTCCGTTGTGGATATGGATGACAGAGAAACCATGCACATTGTTGAATGTAGTTCTTTGTTGGAATGGTAAGGAAAAGTGAGATGCAGCTAAATCGTCTACACACACAGTGACTCACAAAGGATAGCTGATGAGTATCACAGAGAGCAGGCAGGACTAGTGGTCACAACAGCTGTCCCAAGCATGAGAGCACGGACCTAGGTAAATCTAGGCCTTGGAAAATCACTGAAGAGGCTGAAACATATGTCAGAAATAATTAGGAAGCAAACACTGGTAAGACTTGGTCAAGATAATATCTTGAAGATACCACAGGGAAGCTTTTTTATTCCATAATTTGGGGCATGTCTGTTCTCTTTATGAGAACTTAGACATTTGTATGTAGAGTATAATAATTGTCATCCTGTTTGTTTTACAGTTTATACATTTTATTCCAGTATAGTTAGTAATAAGATCCATTTTTATGTTCAAATGGCCTCAGGAAAGTTCAAACTACATGGTAAAACTGAGGTCAGTGGTGACAGAGTGTATCATGAAAGATTGTAATGACAGCAGGAAAGAGGTGTTCTGGTCACAACTCTACCCCATTACTTTGGATTAAGAAATGCTGGATCATATTGTAGATCTCAGTGGTAGTATTTGTGCTCGAACCAATACGTGTTTCCAAGACTGAGCAAATGTCTCCATTTTATTCCCCTTGATGTTCTGCCTTCTTTTGGAAACTTCCTATCCTACAGCAGAAAACAGCAAGGTGTAAGAAGTTTGAGAATAAGCAGCAAATTGACTCACTTAAAAACTTAGAAATTTTGAAGCTTTGTTTTTAGCAACTGTGTGCTTTTCAGATTGACCATTCAGAGGTCACACCATGCAGTAGTTCTGACTGTAGTCTGCCTGAGACTGACAGAATTTTTCTGCAAAGCTGCTTTTTTCTAAAGACACTATGTCAAGAATTTGCAATATAGGGAGGTCATGGAAAACCATACCAATAAAAGTAAAAGATATATTGGGTTAGGAGGCAAAGCTAGGAAATTGCATTCATAATAGGACCAAATGAGTCCAGGATATGAAAACGGGCCATAGATCTCTACCAGATTGATGCGAAAGGTAATGCAGAAATGACTAAACATGAATCAAAGGCAAATAAATGCTGCAAGCTGCAATATGTCACTGAGGATTTAGTCCTGCACTCTGTTCAATAACTTATTTTTTACTTGGTTGAGGGCAATGACATCTAAGCCACTTAATCTTTTTTTCCCAGTTTTCCTCTAATCCTTTGTGTGTACTTGGATTTTTATAATTCAGAATAACTTTGCCAGTGTCATTACTGAGGTTTCCCTGGTTCAGCTTCTGAGTGTTGTGGATTCCTCTGCTTTGGCCTTTCATAACCACAGGTATTGGGACTGCTGAGGGACATCTTTTACTCCTGCCTGCCTTACCTTGTCTATCTTGTACAGCAGATAAGTAAAAGTTAATGTATGATCCCTGCAAAAATGTGTGAGCATTTTTAAGGTGTACTCAACAAGAGAATTCCTTTATTTCTTCCAGTGACATATTTATTTATCTTGCCTTTCACTGAACTTCATCAATGGGTGATGCACTATTTCAGCCAGTCATCTCTTAATTTAATGACTCTCCAGCATAATCTATGAGAGGCCCTCTTTTGCACGGACAAGATATTTGAGTACCACACTGTCTTAGGTACTGTTCTCTTATTGCTGGGACAAGTGCCTGACACTCAAAATTGAAGGGAGGAAAGGTTTATTTAGCTCACAGTTACTGGAGATTTCATAGTTTAAATAGCCTGAATTACATAGTACAACCTCAGAGGGCACCACTGTGTCCAGGATGATCTTTTCCACATCTCAGAGAGCTTGAAGCCCTGGGGAAGGGGAAAGAGCACATGCTGCCAGTTTAATGGTTCACTCTTCTCTGGCCCAGCCCCTTGAGCCCACCCTGGTCCTCTGGCCCTGCCCCTCAAGGCTCCTCAAGCTGTGACATTCTGCCCCATGACCTACATGAGGCTTTGGGGGGACAGCTAGACACAAACCATAGCATTCCGTCCCTGAACCTCCAAAGTCTCATGTACATCCCTTTGTCCAAAAGGCTTTTTAGTCCATTTCTAAGAGTTGCCAAAGTCCCAAAGTTTCAGCATTGCTGAAAAGTCCATGTCCCAAGTCTCCTCCAAGATCCAAGGCAAACTCTCAACTGTGAGCCTCTGCACAAATGAAAAGTTAAATACATCCAACATTCAAAGGCACAAGATAAACATTGCCATCGCAAAACCTATACACAGGAGGATACAAACCATTGGGATCAAAACAAGTCCACAATCCAGCAGGACAAACATTAACTCCTCTAGTTCCATGTGGAACATCCGAAGTAATCTGTGGCAAATTGTGAGCTCCATGTGGTTCCACCCCTGTGGCACTTCTAGTGATTGTAGCTTCCATGGCTTCTCTCTTAGGCCAGTTTTGCTCCCTCTTTACAGTTTTCCTCATGTGATCCACGTTCCTGACTTTTTCAAATTTCTGGGGCTTTCAATAGGCTTCTCACTCACAGCTTCACATGCTGCCCTCTCAGGGGCACACTGCCTGGCATCACAGGCCTTCTTGTGATATTGAGGTGGAAGCCTTCCTAACCTCAAAACTCTTACATTCTGCATGCACCTAAAACCAACACCATATGATTGATTTCAACGTCTGATGCCACTGGAGCAGTAGTCAGGCTTTCTTCTCTGTTGGTTATAGGGCTTGAGTGCCTGGATGACTGAGAACTCTGAACCTGATTCTGAGAAAAAAATACTCTATGTTGGTGCCATTCTGTAATCTGATGTGGCCACCAGCTACATTCTGAAACCTGGTGTGGCCACTGCCTCCATTCTGAAACATAGGAATCTTAAGTTTTCTCCTGAAAGCAAAGTCTCTCACCCTTGTGATTCGGAGGCTGCAAAGGGAGAGAACATGCCACCTCCTGTGATGTCCACAGGACATTTTTTTACTTTCCTGTTCCTCCTGGGAAATGGAGATCTCAGCTTGATCTTTGCAGTCTACAGCTTTATTAGAGGAGCTTCCTTTCTGGCCAGACTCACAACATTTCCATCCAACAAAATGGATCTCTTTGCTCTTCATTCTCAACATAAATCTTACTAAGAGCCCCCTATAATAACCATGCCACTGTTCCAACATTTGACTGCATAGAGATTTCCTTTGAAAGATAAATCATTCCTCCCTGTTTAATTTCAGTGTCAGGCGGAGTCTCTGAACATGGGCAAAATTCAGACAAAATTTCTGCCAAGCCAAAACACAAATGATCTGGAGTCCAACAACCAATGCAGTCCTTCTTCCCAGCAGAAACCTCCCCAGCCTGGTGCTTACAGACAGCACTTCTATCAGTCTTCTGATCTGAGCTCTGACCAGACTCTCCCCTACAGAACAGCTGAAGCTGTTCCAGCACTTCTTTTGTAGGCCACATCTCCAAATGTTTCCTATTTCTTCCCATCAGCCATTCCCAAAAGATGGTAATCCATATGGTGAGGTTTAGCCATAGCAACGACCTCACTTCTGTGGAACTAAATTTTGTATTACTTACTTTTTTCCCATTTCTGGGACAAATATACCTGACACTCAAGCTTAGGGAAGGAAAGATTTATTTAGCTCACAGTTATTGGAGGTTTCATAGTTTAAAGCAGCCTGAATTACAGAGAAAGACCTCAAGACACTGCCATCCTACATTACAGGGTCTGGAAGAGAGGTTGGGATGCCGCTATGTCCACGAGGAACCACTCCGAGACTCTAGGAGACCACCACCTGCGGGGAGGGCAGCACATGCTGTCAGTTTAATGGTTCTTGCCTCTCTGGCCCTGCCCTGGTCCTCTGGCCCCGCCCCTTAGTCCATTCACTGTTCCTCCAGCAGTGTCTGCTCCATGACCTACATGAGGCTTTGGGAGCACAGCTAGATATAAACCATAACTCACACTGTGCAAAAATGTATGAATATAATAAACCTGGAATGTAGCCCCCAAAACTCAATTTAGAGAACCTCTTCATTCTGTAATTTGTAATAGACTGCATTCCTTCTTTGCTGAATACTATTTTTTGGAAATCTACAGCTGAAAAATACTTGTCCTTTGTAGGGATTCACAGCAATCTTTTAGGCAAGTAGTACAAAGGATTGGGAAGAGAATGTTCTAGTAAAGAAAATAACAGAGGTCATCCTTTGTCTACAGGAGATTTTAAACATCTTTTATTCATCTGTGTTACTTTAATAGCCTTATAGAACAAAATGGAGAAGATGAGGAAGTAGACGCAGAAAGCTCTGATATGAGGCAGAAGTAGATTATGCCATTTAACTAAGATATCAAGGGAAGTAGAAAGAGAACCAGAATGAAAAGACTGAACATTGTATTTTTAAATTTTTTCTAAAAAAATGAAACAAAATTTCAAAACAAAATAAGACATTAAAAAATAGTACATTGTGTATTGTGAACTCCCAAGCAGCTAGTACTGGATATGACAAACAAAAATTCTCCAAATGGTATTAGTACAAGCCTTTCTTCACAATGAATGAGGAGAAACTAACAGTGTAACTATCTTGTATTTTTCCTTTTTCCATTCTTTCCATTGTCCTTTTACTCTACCTTAGTTCTTCTTTCCTTTTGAACAATTTCCTTCCATTTCAGAATATCTATTATATATTTTGGACTTCAGAGGGGAAATATGATATTTACCTAAGTGAGTGATTTATTTGACTTATGAGTACAGTCTCAAGTGGCAATCATTTACCTTTCAACACTTGAAGTTTATCCTTCTTTATGGCTGAGTAGTACTTCGTTGTACTCCATATCTACGTAGTAAGCCAAATCTTTTTTATCCATTCCTCAGTTGATGGACTTTTGGGTTGTTTCAAATATTTAGCTATTGTAAGTTGCACTGCTATAAAAATGGGCATACATATATTGCTGTGGTACAATATGTATAATTTGTCCAGCAAGATACCCAGAAGGGGAATAGTAGAGTGGAATTGGACCTTTATTTCTCATTTTTGAGGAATCTCCATACTTAGTGTCCCAGTGGTTGCATCAGTCTATACTTCCACCAACAGCAAAGAAGAGTTCTCTTCCAAAAGTCCCTCCAACACTGTTTACTGGTTGATCTCTTGGTGATAGTCATTCTTTCTAAAATAAGATGGAATCACAATGTGGTTTAACTTTACATCTCTTGAATGACTAATGAAGTTGAATATTTTTTCATATATTTATTGGTCATTTGTATTTCCTCATCTGAAAATTTTGTATTCACCTCAGATGCCTATTTTTGAATTAGGTCTTTAGGGGTCAGAATTTTTTCAATTACTTATATGTTCTAGATATTACTTCTTTGTCTCAAGGTCAATTGCCTAAGATTTTTTTTTCACTCTATGGACTATCTTTTCACTCTGCTATTGATTTCCTTTGTTGTGTAAAAGCATTTTAATAAGGTGAGATCATAGTTTTGCTTCTTTGAGTATTTACTGTGTAATCTGGGCTTTGTTCATGAAGTCTCTTGCTACCTCTATGTCTTCAAGTTTTCTGCCTGCTGTCTCTTCAAGTACATTTACTGTTTCTGTCTTAATATTTATACTTTAATTCAGTTAGAACTTAATTTAGTGCTTGTTGGTAGACAGGGGGCTACTGCTAGTCTTCCATATTTGGAAAGTCTGTTTTTCCAGAATCATTTAGTAAAGAAGCAATCATTCTTCCAGAGAACATTTGACCCTTTTGTCAAAGATAAGGTGACTAAGTGTGTTTTAGATGTGTCTGCATTGTCTAAACTGTTCCGTTGATCCTCAGGCCTGTTTTATATTTTATTTTCCTGCACAATACTGATTTTTATCTCAGTAGCTTTGTGCACAATTTCAGGTCATGTATTGTTATGCTTCTTGAATTGCTTTTGTTGTCCAGAATTGCTTTTGTTATTGTAAGTCTCTTATGACTTCAAATGAATTTTAGGAATATTTTTTTTAGTTTTGTGAGGTATACTAATGGTATTTTGATTGGGATTGCACGAAATTTGTATAACCATTTTGGGGTATGGGCATTTTCACTATGTTGGTTCTTATCCATGAGCAAGGTATGTGTTTCCATTTCTTATATCTTTCTTGATCTTTTTCAGAGTACTTCAATTTTTAATATGTAGAACTTTTACTTCTGTTAGATTGATTCCTAAGTATCTCATTTTTTATGCTATTATGGAGGATATGGCTTCACTAGTTTTTCCTCTCAGTGAGTTTGTTGTTTTTGTACAGGAATGCCACTGATTTTATAGTATTCCACTTGTATCCAGTTATATTACTGAATTTGGTAAATATTTTCATAGAGTTTTTTTTTTAGTATTTTATATATAGAGTATCATGTCATCCAAAAAGAGCAATAATTTAACTTCTTCCTTGCCTAGCATTATTCCTTTTATTTCATTCTTTTGTCTCACTTCTCAGGCTCATATTTCCGGTATTATAGTGAATAGGAATGGTCACAGTTGACATCCTTTTCTTATACTTGATCTTAAAAGTGAAAGCTTTCAGTTTTTAACCATCTAACATGATGTTAACTATTAATTTGTCATATATGGCTCTTATCAGCTTGTGGTAAAGATCATCTACTCCAATTTTCTGTAGGGTTTTATCATGAATGAGCATTGCAGTTTAAACTTTCAAGGTTTGAGCTGTGTAACTCAACTCCTAGATTTCGTCAAACCAGCCAAACTGTTTCAAGCAGCAGTGGAGATCAGAACTTCCTGCAGACACTCTTGAAGTGAAGGTCCATCCCTCTTACTCCACAGCTCATGACTGTAATTTCCAGGAGAAGGGTTGGTCATTGGTTCACTTACAAATTGCCACAGGTGATTCTCAGAGATATCAGAGTAAAAAAACTAGATGATATTATCAATAACAAAGAGAAAATAAGTCTAAGTGACTCCATGAGGTTATTTTGCTGTTGTTTCTGAAAGTGAAAGATCCTTTGACAATAATTGTTGCCCTTTCCTAGGATGCAGCACATTTAAGTTTGACTATCCATGGTAAGAAATAAGAATATATCTCCTTCTAGGGATAGATGTTAGAAAAGCTAAATCCTGATCTACTTATGGAATGTACTTATAGAAACCTGAACATAGATCCACATACTCTTACAGGAAATACTTAAGTGTGGGTGGCATATTATCTGACCTGGTGTGCTGCCAGGAATATAGATAGAAAGTGGCTTATGAGAGATTTTTTTTTTGTTTGTTTTGTAAGGTTTTTGTGTAATAACTTATTACAATTCAATCAATAAAACCATATACTTTTTTGTAGATTTTCCACAAGTGAAGAGAAAAATCTGAAATAGTGCATTAGATTAAATGCACTATGCTATAATTTTTCTATTTGCTTGATATCTTTTCCAATACCTGATGTGGCCAGTCTTTCCATGTTAGGCTGAAAATGCAGAGATATTTCTTATTATCTAAATAACTTTCCATTGGGTTTCTCTTTTTTCATATTTCAGACTTTTTTATTTTTTAGTTTCGAATCTGGTCAATAGGACAGTTTCAACAATTAATGCATCGTACATTGTTATCTTTTAGTGGTTATCCATAGTACAAGAAGCAGACAGTATATCCTGTCCTAGCACTATTAGTACAAGTCTTCTCATTGAGTTAAGTAATAATAACTATATATCTATCCTAGCTATTCTGTATATACAGATACAAAATGGTCCTTCCTTTGTAGCCCTTTTTTTGTTTAGTTATGTCAGAGAGGGGTATTCTATTGGCAACTAAATACTATAGGTACATGAATTCAGCAAAACATTCCAACATAGTTCAGCAGTCCACACTAGTACTAGGTTATCCACAGAAGTTGTTGACATGAGCATTTCACAGCTCAGTATATTACAGTAGTTTTACCTCAAATACCTCATTTTTATACTTTTCTGCTGGATGGTTAAGACCAAGATAAAGCAAGACCTATATAACAAGAAATGTAACTTTTGTATCTGATAAGGTCAGTCAAGTACTCTCAGGGTTTATCCTGCAATCCTGTACCACACTTTGTAGATCCTTTGTCAGTGTCAGCCATGTAAATGAGTCACAGTGATTGCTTGACCAATTTGCTCTCTGTGAAAGCCTGAGAGAATGTTTTCTTTCCATATGACTCTCCTTTAGACACACTACAGATCATTGATCACATTCCTCTGTGGCCCGATAATCTCCTTGATAAGAAAATTGGGGGCACGACTAAGTTTCATGATGTTAGAGTACGAGTTCTCCTGTATTCTGAGTCTTCACTGACCTTGAAAAGCTAAGGCCAAAATGTTGGCTGACCTTGGAGCCCTTCCATTTCTCCAATTATTGATCTGTAAACTTAGGTTGTTAGCACCCCAGAAGAATAGTTTATTATTAACCTGCCACATACGCAGTTCTATTTACCCTCACTATCTGTCTAAATATTAGACATCGTAGGCATAACATGGAACTTTTTTGAGTTACTTATATTAGGTATTTTCTGCCAAGTATTGAGATAGTAAATTTTAAGTCCTTACAGAATGTGAAAAAAAAATTTAAAAAATAAAAATGAACACTTACATATATTTACACAGAAATTCAGAAATTTATCCATATATAGCATTGTAGTAAGATTGTCCTATGACATTTTTTTCTTGTGTCTTATTTTTCACTTATTACCCTTTATTTTAAAAAAGAAACTTTTATTTGAAAGACAGTATAATAATACTTGGTATGTACATATTTAGAAGACCAGGCATTCCAAGCGTGACCCTTCTGTCACACATTGCTCTCCTAAGTGCAGTTGCTTGGTTCACAGGTATCAGCATATATAGTTAGCTAGTCAGGGTGACTACCAATTAGGATTCTCACCCTGCCTAGCTAACTATATGCTAGTTTCAACAACCTGCTGATGTTTGTCAGGATCATTGCCTTATTCATCTAGTGCATATAAATGTATGACTTTGCTCCTGTCACATTTCCCATCTTTTCTCCTTGCCCTCTCCTCATTTTCCAATCCCAAGTTCTCACTTTCCTTTTAGTTGTGTTATTCTTTTCCATTTGTAATTCTTCTTTTGAGCACTTATACTATGGAGACTATACAATATTTACACATGTGGGTCTGATTTATTTCACTTATGAGTGTATCTTCAAGTGATATCCACTTAAATTTAAATGCTTCAAGTGTATCATTCTTTATAGCTGTGTAATACTCCACTGTATAAAAATACCACATCTTTTTCAACCATTTGTCATGTGACAGGCATCTTGGTTGTTTCCAAGATTTGGTTGTCACAAATTGTGCTGCTATAAACAAAGGTACACATATCTCACTATGATACGATGTTTTCAGTTCCTCTGAGAAAATTCCCAGCAGGGGGATAGCTGGCTTGAATAAGATTTCCAGTCGTAGTTTCTTAAGGAGTCTCCACATTGATTTCCACAATGGTTGTCCCAGTCTACATTCCCACCAGCAGTGGAGAAGGGTTCCTTTTTCCCCACAGCCTCTCCAACATTTGTTGTTGGTTGATTTTTTTATGATAGCTATTCTTTCTGGAGTGAGATGATATTTTTGTGTTGATTTAATTTGCATTTCACAGATGGCTAGTGATGTGGACCCTTATTTCATATATTTACTCACTTCTTTAATTTCGTCCTCTGAGAAGTGTGTGTTTATCTCAGTTGCCCATTTCTGGATTGGGTCTTTAAATTTAGGGGCCCTAATGCTTTTTATGTCTTTATAAATTCTAGAGAACAGAACTTTGTCTTAGTGCTTATGAGTTAGGATTTTTTCAAAATTTGTGGGTTGTCTTTTTACTTTGTTGATAATTTCTTTTGACATGCAAAAACTCAGTAAGAAGTGGTCCCAGTTGTTAATTCTTTCAAATATTACCCATGCAATTTGATTTTTGTTCATGAACTCTTTGCCTACCCCTATGTCTTCAAGAGTTCCTCCTACTTTCTCTTTCAGGAGATTGAGTGTTTCTGTTTTAATGTTTAGATCTTTAATCCATTTTGACTTTAGCTTAGTGCATGGTAATAGGCCTGGGTCAAGTTTTAGTTTTTGGAATGTGGACAGCCTGTTTTTCCTGCACCTTTTATTAAAGAGGCTATATTTCTTCCACTAAGTGTATTTGGCCCCTTTGTTGAAGATCAAGTGGTTAAGTGTGTTCATAGAGTCCTCTGCACAGCCTACTCTATTCCATTGATCCTCAAATCTATTTCATTACCAATACCATGCTGATTTTATCACAGTAGCTTTGTTGTGTAATTTCAAGTCAGGATTGTAATGCCTCCTGCCTTGCCTTTGTTGGCCAGAATTTCCTTTGCTATTCTAGGTCTTTTCTGATTTCCATTGGGTTTTTCTAAAAGTTAAATACATTTAGCAATTTCCCTGCATGCTTACTAGGTATTTTCTTTCGCATAATTCCAGTTCAGGTGTCTTTTTTTGTTTGTTTGTTTTCTCAGAGTTGTATTAGGTTATGTGCCCTTATGTGTTTCTTTTAGTTTTTCTTTTCTTTTTAATATTGAGTATTGAATATGCCACCAGTACAGCACATGCCACCACTCCAGCCTGCTCCATAACAGCACCAGTGGAAACAATGGGAAAGATAAAATGATTAGACTAAATCATCTGAAATGCTCCAAAACTGCTGGAGAAATTGTAACGTGACTTTCTGCACCCTTGTGTTATATCTGTTGCCAGGACAGCTGAGAATCACCATGCTTTATGTGATGCACCCTGCTTTCAATGTCAGATGATGAGTCCTACAGAACCAAAATTTGCCCAGGCTGAGCCTCTAGAAAGGAAGACCACCTCTTATTGAACCAAGCTCCAGACAGCCTGGGCTAATGAGGGACAGGGGACAGTCTGTTCTTTCCTCCTTCTCAGAAGTTCTTTCCTCCTTCAAGGGCCGTCTACATTCTTGAAGATGTTCTATGTATCTTATTATTGTGATGGAATGAGCCTAAGCTTCACTTTGTTTCAGGAAGAAAAAAAAAAACCTAGAAATTATTATTCTAGTTATTGCTACAAGTTTCAGAGATTATATGCTTATTGCTAGAGCCAATCAGATAGAAGGCAATCAGATAGACAGTCTCCTATTTAGCAAAAGTGGTTCTGGTAAAGCGTGAAATAAATAGCTAATATAAGCCTATTTGTCACAATAGAACTCCTTAAAGAAAAGTAGTCTTTGGCCCTTTGGCCCTTCATAGCCATGTGTTACCCAGGATTTTGGGCACCATTTCATTTTCAAGTCATGAAGACTCAAGTGCAAACATTGCCAGCATGAAACAGGCTTGTCCTCTTAATTGATTTATAGTTTTCCTAGATATATATTTCTTGGTCAAAATCATATTCACTCATAACTTTGGAATGATGATCCTACTGGTTTCTAGAACCCAGTGGTGCCTGAAGCTGCTATTCTGCCAGTGCATGTTCCCCAACATTTACACGGCCAGTGTGCCTCTCAGCTGTGAAGCCTGAGCAGAGAAGCACCGCCTATCTGCAGACACCTGCACAGAGCCCTCTCCCCTCCCACTCTGATCTGTGTTGGCAGTTCTTTAAAATTTGTCTTGAGCAAATGCTAGACAACTGCTGTGCCACTGAGCTTTACTATATACCTCCATATACTGCTCTCATTTATATCATGATAAAGAAAGCTGTAAGGATCTGTTAGTGTCTGTGTGATCCATTCTACCTAGTGAGAAATAGGAGCAGAAATGAGGAAAAGATAGACAAGTACAAGACCTGAGTCAGGCAACTTGTCTGCCTGGTTGGTGAAATGACACTCAAAGCAACATTTAATTATACGTTGAAAAGTTATTAACATGTGACACAAGGTTACATAGCGATTAATAGCTGTCATTAACCAGACAGAATGCTTATCTTAGGGCTGAGGCAGCTTGCCTGCTTTAGGCACTGAGGTCTAGTCCTCCTTACATACATTTGACTAACTTCTTACCTTCCATGGTTCCCAACAGAAGCTTTCTCTTCAAAGACAGCCTAAACTCTGGACCAAAGGCTAGAGTAAGTGCATCTTGAACACATTGTTTAACTTCTGCCTACTTCCTTTTCCCACATAATAGTAGTTTCTACTTTCTGGATTGTTATAAGAATTGGATAGAAAGCCTGGCACACAGTAAGCACATTTGCTAGGAAGCGCCTTCCATAGTACATAAACTTTGATTTTCTTTTCCTTGAGTCCAATCGTGGAGTTTCATTCATTCTCACATGACCACATGGTTACACACATGGAAACATAGCACCCATCCCTTCCACGTGGGGACTTTCCACTTCATTCAAAGCAATCCACTTGTAGCAAACCAACCAAAGAAGAAAAGCGACCTCACAGTGGCAGCATGTCTGCTCCAGACAAGGACTACATCAAATTGGCTTCTGTTTTCTTCATCTTGGTTGTTGATGACCTTATACATGAAGGTTGAAGTCTTGACTTCAACTCTCAGGTAATTAAAAGACATTTTCAACCTTTCTTGATTATTGAACCCTGAACTTCTTATTAGTGTTCTGAGTTTGGTAGTAACAGCAGAGAACCTTGTGACTCATCTTGGCAATTGTTCTTTAAAATTTGTCTTGTGAGCATATATCTGCTGTACATAATGACAACATTCCTCATAGGGAATTGGTGACTGTTCATAATATGTCTTAATTCTTGTTTTCCCATTCTCCTCCTCCTCCTTAGCCCTTCTTTCCTCTCCCCATCTACAAAAACTTTGTTATCATTTTTTTTCTTTTTCACTCCTTTTTTCTTTAAAAAAAATATTTTCCCCCCTCCTTTTCCGTTGCTCCCCTTCCCATTTGAGCATACTCTTCCTACTTCCCAATATCTGTCTTCCCTTTAGTTCTTTGTTTACCCCTTTGGGTTTCTCACACAAGAGAAATATTGTGATATTTAAATTTGTATCTGATTTATTTCGCTTAACACTATTGCCTGAAGGTGCAACATTTACCTAAAAATGGCTTAAATTGAAGCTTCTTTACAGCAAAGTAGAACTCCATTGTATATAAAGAAGCTGGATCATATAGCAGGTGAGACTTTTCTCACTTAGTAGCTCACCATGAGTTGGGATTTTGATTTAGTTAGAATATAAACATATATAATCTCATATAATATACATAGTTTGAGGGCTTTAGCTGATAAACATAAATTATCTCACTTTAAATACTTAAAATTTAAATTTGATTCAGCTAACAACTGAGGCAGGAAATGGCTAGAGCTACAGATGATATATGGCAGGTTTTAAGCACTTTTGATTCTGGTGTCGGTCCAGCCCTTATTCAGCCATCTGGCCACCAAATAATGCTTTCAGTCTCCTAATATGTGTGAAATGTTAAATTAAATGACATAGGACCTACAAGAAAGCAAAGTGATTTAAGTGAGGAAAGAACTCAAATACTTAAAAAAATAAAACTAGTAACAGATTACTTAATTTTAAAATTCATCTGGAAAAAATGGTACAGAAACCTTGAAAGCAAACAAATAGAAAACAACATATCTAGTCCAAAAGAAAAACCTTCATTGTATACAAATGAGCAATTTAATGTAAAAACAACATATCCTTTAGCCAATAGACTTTTAGCAATACAGCAAAAAATTACATAAGAAAAAAGACATCTTTATATAAAAAAAGAGACCAAATCTCTGATCAAACTGGGTGATTTTACTCTGTAGTTTTCAATAATTAATAATGAAAATGTGGCAAACACGTTTGAAAAATTAGTCATAAGAAAATGTTTGACAACACCGATCACTAGAGAAATTCAAATGAAACAACATCAAGATCCTTTTGCTTATTTCAGAAAGAACATCTATGGTCAGGAAATCAAATAATAACAAATGTTGGTGAGGCCTCCCGCAAAGTGAAACTCTCTTACATTATTAGTGGGCCTGAAAACCAGTACAACTACTGTGAAATCATTATGTAGATTCTTCCCTAAACTAAGAATGGAAATTCCATTTGACCCAGCTGTTATCCTTCTATATATCTCCCCAAAGATTAAAAAAAAAAATCATATTATTGTAGTCATGCATACTTGTGATTACAGCATCAAAATTCAGAGTAGCTATATTTTGGAAGCAGCCTATATGTCCATCAACAGAAGAACAAAGAAAATGTGGTATATGTACATAAAGGAGCACTACTCTGCTATAGAGAATAAACTTGAGCCGTCTGCTGACAGGCAGGTTGGAAGACATGGCAGGAGCAGAGGGCAAGCACCGTATTGCAAGGCAGGCCCATCAGTATGGAAGTACGGACTTTATCTCATGACATTAAGGAGCTTTAGGTGCAGGTGGTAGGGTTAAGCTGGGGACAAGCTTGATTTCTGCTGCTTACCTTCTGTTTTCTTGTACATCTAAGTGAATCCCAGCACTACTCTGAAGCAATTTTCCTTGGCTTCTAGTGCTCTTCTTTTTTCTTGTGGCTCTTTTGCCCTTTTGAACTTGGTAATAAGACTCCTGGCTTATTCTCTGAGTGACCTCAAAAGCTTCTTCAAGTCCTGGTTTTCTTCCTAACCTTATGAGTCTTGACATAAACCTTGCCAAAATTCTAAGCTAACCCTGATGCCTGTCTGACAAGTCATTCACAACTGCAAAAGGAAAAGTCAGGCTGGATGACCAAGGCAGCATTACTGAGGGGTGCGAACTACCTAAAGTCTAGCACAAACAGCCGGGAAAAATAAGTTTTAAGTTTGGTGTAGCACTTTATACATTAGCTCATCCATTTACTTTAAATATTTATTGTGCAAAAATTCCATTGTAAGTGCTATAAATACAAATCAATAGGATATGATCTTTGTCCTTAAATATATGTAGTTGGAGGTAACGGGAATGTAAAGTTAATTGTATCACAAGATAAGATCCATGCTTGCACTTCTAAACGCAGAATGCTGGCACAAAGAGAAGTCATCAATTCTGCCTGAAAAGGTTGGGTCACCGAGAAGGCAAGGAATCTAATCTAGCTTATGAAGCATGGAAATTGGGCGATGAGTAACCGTGACCTGCGGTTTATGAACTGTATTTGTCTTTATGTCTTCCGTGATCATCAATCTTGCACATTACGAAGGCAATCTAGCACTTCTTACAGAGCACAGTGTGAGAAGGCCTCAGCAGCGCTTACCTGAACCCCTGCCTGTTTGAGAGGTTAGAGGGCCTGAAGTATAAAGGAAACAAAATCTAGAGGGAAAACACTCCCCTAAAATGATAAAAAAAAAATCTAAATGTGTGACAACTATTTTTGGAGTGAGACAGAGAGAGACAGGGAAAGGAGGAGATGGAGTGTTTCATGTACTCATTCAATGAAGATCCTGAGTCCTATGATAGGAAAGCAGCTCCTCAGCATTTTGAGAATTACAAAAATCAGTCATTTCCACGAGTCTCCAAAATTGTCATTTTGTCAGCAGGTACTGATGCTGACTCTTCATAAGTGAACTTCTCGCTCAAAAATAATGAAAACAGGGAAAATAGGAATAATCTTAAAGAAGATAGGAAAAGAATATATATATATATATATTTGCTGTCTTCTTTTCTTGCTTGGCCTAGAGACCTAGAGACCTGTTTGAAAAATCTGGCTTTTTGCTTGTGCTTCTTTGTCTGCTTTTTCTGTTTTGTTTGTTTGCTCGCTTGTTTTTGGTTTATTTGTTTGTTCGTTTGTTTTCTGGCATTACTGAGGGTTGAAGCCAGGGCTTTCACATTGAGGAGTATTCCAGGACCTTTTTATTTGTTCAGATTTTGAGACACAGTCTTGATAAGTTGCTAAGTTGCTTGGGTTAGGTGCATACTTGAGACAGCAGTCTGAGCCTCTTAGTGTTAGGATTTTAGGTGCGCATCACCATGCCTGGGTAAGACCTTTATTTCACTTTTAGTCAAGTATAGTATTTTAGATTTATCAGAGCAGTGCCCTCAAAACTTCAGATAAAAAGCCTAAAGTTCTCTGAAAAAGAGGCAAAAGGTCTAAACACAAGCAGAAGTGCCTTAATTCTCCAGGTTATTTTGTTGTTAAAGCCACAAAATCATCAGAGAGATCACATACTTCCCCGGGCTTGCAAAACGATGCAATTGTTGGTTGTTGGTTTTGTTTTTAAATATATTCTATTGCTTGTATAAGAGAAAGTCTATTCAGTTATGCAGATCTGAACTACAGATAAGAATTCCAATTCCTAAAACGTTTGGGTGGTGACACCGGGCTTTTCAGAATATTTGGGGATTTCAGCAAGCATCCTGGTGACCAGAGACTGGGGCCATGTGCAACCCACACAGCAAACCTAAAGCAAATGCCATGATCTAGGGAGTTCTTCTCATTTAAAGACGATGACTAACATTATCATTAATGATAAGAAAAGTTAGTTAAAATTAATTAGCAACTTACTGGGTCAGTAACTGTACTAAACACCCTAAATGTTTTGCCTATTTTTGTGTTTCTAGTCTATCAAATGGAGCCCAGTACTTTCCAAGTGAATGTATTGAAAATTTCCAGAAGATAAATTTTGCAGTGTATATGATAATAATTTAATGACAGCAATATTTTGTTAACTATGGTGAATAGTCAAAATGAAAAGTGGATAAATAATAGGTGCTAATATTTTTTAAAAACATTAATAGTCAATAATAGTATAAAGCATTATTCTTAAACTCACTACATGGTTGGGGATATAGCCTAGCAGTATAGTGCCAGCATGGCGAGCACAAGGTCATGAGTTCAATTCCCAATCAAAAAACACTAAAAAAAAACAATAAATACTAGAAAACTAATAAACAACCTTATCTAATCTTTATGAAAAACTGTGGTGATAAAGTGTTTGGTGTGTTCTTAGATGCTACATGGTGAACAAGTATGTCATTTATATGTTTGTAGCTATACTGAAAGCCAATTTGGTGATAGGCTTTAAATTTGCAAAAAAGTTATTGCATTGTGCAAGAAAGTATAAAGGTGAAAACATGCTAACTATGCAATAATTAAATTTAAATATATTATATATTAAAATAACAGGTCTTTATTAAAATATTAACAATCAGAATTCTGAGTTGTCTAGCTTTAATTTCTTGGAGAAAAGCTTAGTAGTTTTTTTCAAAATGGTGTTCATTTCCATATAAACTTTATAAGAACATTTTGTCCTTCTGTCTCTCTAAAAGAAAAAGATTACTTTGTCAACTTCTACAAGATTATCAGCTTGCATTTTGATAAACATTGTGTTAAATCTATACAATAATTTGAAGAGCTCTGCCATTTTTATAATATGGTAAAGATTCTGATACATATCATTCATTACTTATGAGTTTCCATATTTTAGATATTATAATTTATTTCTATGATGACTTGTTGCCTATTGAATACAAATTTTACACTCCTTTCATTAAATCTATGCAGGCTATTCTACTTTTTATATTCTGTTGAAAATACAATTATTTTTTTAATTTTAATTTTTGATTGATAGTTGCTAAAATATAAAAGTACAATTGATTTTTGTAGATTTATTTTGTATTCTGCAATATTTCTAATTGTTTAATTATTTTCAATGGCTTTTAGTTTATTTCTTAAAATTTCCCGTATACAACAGAGATCCCATGAGAGAGTGAAGTGGAAAGATTGGAAGTTCAAGCCCATGCTGGTCAGCTTAGTGACTTAGGAGGATCTTGTCTCAAAAAACGAATATCAAAAATGACAACCACACACAAAAACTGAGGATGTAGCTCAGTACAAAGGCCCTGGTTTCAATCTTTAGTACCTCAGAAAATAAGAGATAATTTTAATACATCTTAAATAGAAATAATTTTTACTGCATTATTTCTAAGCTTCATCTATTTTATTTCTCTTTCTGGCTCATTTGCCCTCTCTAAAACCTTCATTAAAATGTTGAATATGACTGGTGGGAAAAATGTATCTGTCTTTTTCTTCATCTTAAGGAGAAAACATTACTCATGAAATTCTAATACTAACTGTAGGTTTTCTAGAAACCATTATGAGACTGAAGAAGCTCCCTGCTGTTGGATATTTTCTCACAATGCTTAAAGTTTAGTGTCTTTCTTTTCTCTTTTGACTGCAATCTCTTTTTTCTTTCTTTTTTGGTTTGTTATTGCTGCTGTTGTTTTGACACACGGTCTTGCTGTGCAGTTCAGGTTGGCCTTGAGCTCACTTTGTAGCACAGATTGGCCTCAAATTCACAACAGTCCTCCTGCCTTTGTCTACCCAGAGCTGGGATTACAGACGTGCACTTCCATGTCTCATTTTTTTATTTTTTTTAAATTGATGAATAAAAATTGCGTATTTTGTTTACAACATGACATTTTGATGAAGCATACATTATATATGATTGTATCAATTTATATTAATTATATGCATTACCTCACATTTGTGTGTGTGACTGTGGTGTGAACACTTAAAGTCTATTCCTTTTAGAATTTTAAAATATATAGTACGTTGTTATTGCATCTAGTCATCACAATGTACAATAGATGCCTTTTATTTATAGCTCCAGTTTCACTGCAGCTCTTTTGACCAGCATTTCCTTGATCTCCTTATCTATAGTTTCTGGCAGCCATCACTTAATCCTGCTCCTACGAAGTGAACTGTTTTATAATCCTCATATAAATGATATAGCCAGTAAGAATTTAGACAATAATAGTATGTTATCAGAGTTATTTGAAAGTCATTCTATAACTGAAGGGAGAATCGGATGGAGAGTCACATTGCCCTAGTCCCCAGGGCAATGTTCACGGGTCCCAGCTCACCTCTGTTCCTTTCTGTATGTAGTGACAGATTATGTAAATTTACCAGCTCCTTTCATGGAAGGAACAAAAATGTAAAAAGTCCATGTCTAAGGCTATCCATGGAAGAGAGGTTGCTCTCCATTCTGATAGGAATTGCTACGCACCAAATGCACTCATGCAAGATTTTGATTTGCAACTTAATGAAGTGTAGGGAGAGGCAGGTGAAGGGCATTTGCATACCTCCTGCTCCCCTGGGGGAGTGGGCCAGAGTCCATGGCAGACAACAGGAAGTCTCCCACCCTGGACTATTGCATCCTGATGGAGGCATCGGGACACAGAATAGCTTAACTGTCTGATGTGGTTTGGGTTTTGCTCAAAGCTAATTTACAGTCTGTTTCTTCAAACCATCCAATAAATCTGTGCCATTTGCATCTTTTAATAAATCTGTCTCAATTTACACATGTAGACACATTAACAACATAATCTTACAAGTAGTTTTTTTGTTTGTTTGTTTGCTTGCTTGCTTGTTTTGTCTTTATGAGACAGAGTCTCACTATGCAGTTCAGGCTAGCCTTGAGCTCATTTTGTAGCCCAGGCTGGTCTTAAATTCACATTACACACACCCCCATGCCTGGCTCTTTACAAAGTAGATTCTATCAACTACAACTAAGAATCAGGGCCAATACACTCACCAAGGAAATTCTTAGTGTAGATGATACTGACCCTGTGTATTGGTGAAAACACAAATTTACTGATTCAATTAAAATTATAGGTAACTTACCTTGCACAGAATACAGTGTATCATCCTTTATATATTCATGATTTATTTATCCACTTAGTTATCATAATAAAAATATTAACAGTGCTTATTAGAGTATGGAATTTCTATGGAAGTTTAAATGGAACATGGATTTTCAAATCAAAAAAATGTGCCTGGGCTGGGGCGATACCTCAGCAGTCGAAATGCCTCCCTGGCAAGCATAAGGACCTGGGTTTGATTCCCAGTATTGCATGCTATGCAGGCCCTGGCACCCCCAGAGCATGGTGCTGGCCACCAACACCAAGCGTGGTGATGCACGCTTATAATTCTAGCACTGGGGAGGCTAATCCAGGAGGATCTCTAGGAGTCTGAGCTGTGGAATGAGATTGGACTAAATAAATAAATAAATAAATAATAAATGAATGGTTTTGTTAGAAATTGTCAAAAACAGCATGCCAAGTATCCTTAAATGCAAAATACCACTGGGTGAGGTGGCACATAGATATAATCCCAGCATTTGGGAGGCCGAAGAAGGACAATAATTGTGTTTGAGGCCAGCTTAAGTTCCAAAATGAACTCAAGGCCAGACTGAACTGCATAGTAAGACCCTCTCTCAAAAAAGATAAAACAAATGAATATAAAAAAGAAAAAATACAACAATACCATTACACTTAAACAATCCTGTCATACATAAATGAGTGTCTAAAAATGAATTCTCTCATTTAAAAAGCTGGATCATTAATTAGGTTTCCTATCACAGGCATTCTTTAGAGATGGAAAAATAATACAATGTAGTTTATTAAATAAGAGAACTCTTAATTGCACGGAAGCTTAATTAAACGATAGTCTAAGAATCTCTGCCTCTCCACATAAGGAATCTGTATTTCAGAGACTGCATCACATTGCAGAAAAGTGAAACACCTACAGTTTGCACATGACCTCATTCCAGGACTAAATCTTCTTTATATATGCACCTGGAGTTAGTCAGGGGCTTATTCTGTTAGAGAGCTGTAGCTAGTTGGGTCTCTATCCCTGTGTTCCCAATTATTCCTGCCATAATGCGGCCTTCTATTCCTCAAAATGGCAAGCATATTCTCCTGGCTCTGCCTTCTCTTCTCCCACACCAGAGGAGCTGCAGCCAATCTGCTGTCCCGTGACGGTCCATTTGGAGCACCTTCTGTACATCCATCTCCTCCTCCAGGTGGTCCCACCCATCCTCACTGGTAATTACAGTGTTAGCATCTAGGAGAGAAAAAGCTGATAGCTGGGCACCGCTGCATCTCAAATCAGATTCCTAATATTCCATGTCATGAGTCATAGATTATTTACTTTAGGTCATGAATGTAGAGATCAATGCATAATCCATTGGAAGAAAGATGGGTTCAGCAAGGAGGGCTACCTGTTTATGTTCCCAATTACTTTATCAAATCAGTTTATGTAATCTTAGGCAGTGACATTTTGATGTCCAGGGATCACAAAAAGGGACTAATAGTACATTTAATGAAAGAAAAATGTTCACAGTGAACTGTGTGTCTCTGACTAATGAAGGATAATAATCAAGGTCATTTGTAAAGGTCCTTTCCTTCTAAAAGAGCTTGCCCACATGACACTCAGATCTTGTTGATTCCTTTCTCTAGTACCCACTATTGAAATATGCTCCTGGAAATAAAAATGACTTACTGAAAACATGAAAACAAACTCTAATTCGTGTAGCCAGGACCTAGAAGAAGCTAGCTTAGACCTAATGAAAACTAGGCATGAAGCCAACCCCTTTTATATTTGGTTTTCATGAGAATCTGTCTGTGGGGGAGCTCTGAGTGTTTTTACTTCAATAACAAGCTTGTGTTCTCTGAGCCAATTAGTATGTAATTAGGTGTTGGCTAATGAGGAGGAGGATAAAAGGTGGTGCTGGTAGAGAGAGAGAGTGTGTGGGTGTGACTCTTATGTATGCAGGTGGCAAAACAGCACATGTTGAGAACTAAATTGAATTTCTAAAACCCAATAATTTGTTACATGCTATTACTAGTAAGTGCAGCACTAGACCCTTAGCAGCTTTTCACATCTTTTCTGAAATGTGCTCCTGTTCTCTTCAAAATAAAATCTGTTCAAACTACTTTGAAGACAATACGCAGTATAACACCCATTGTTGAACTCCTCTCATCTTGTTTCTTAAAGTTCTGTATTATTTTAATGTTTATTATTTTTTAGTCTCTTTAAAATAAAAAAATCTTTAAAAATAAGATCTTGTTGTTTTCACTGCCCATTTTCTAAAATATTAAAGTAGAGTTGATTATGCTTGTTAATTATTCATCTACCTTTAGTAAGGTAACAACATCATTTGTAACTCTACTGAAGATAGTATATTTCTTCATTGTTCATCAGTAAACTAAACAAAGATTCCTGCCCTCATAGTGATTAAGTTCTAGCAGAGAGAGATGTGTCATCAAAAACATATACAAATAAGACAGCTATTTACTGTTTTTGTTTATTTATTTATTTATTTTATTTTTTGGCAGAACTGGGGATTGAACTCAGGCCATTGTACCTCACAGGGAAGCATTTATTCCACTGAGCCATCTCCTTGGCCCCAACTATTTACAGTTTTAGAAGATGATGAAAAAATCAGTGAGATAAGGTCTCAATAACCCTTAAAATGTTGAGAGAGTACACAAGTTTTGGAAAAATAATTGGGGTAGCCTTCATTAAAAAGGTAAGATCAAAGCCAAAACTTGAGATTACAGAAGGAAAAAAATTGGGGAAATGAGATAGAAAGATAACCAAATAAGTAACATCATATGCTCAAAATGATTGAAGATTTAGTAAGTAATGTCATATAAGAGAAAAACCACCTCATTCATTTTTCCCCATAATAGAGGATTTTGCATCTGCATCAATGGAATACTCTTGGTGTATCTGTGGTAAGCAGAGACTCCTGTTCTCTGTGTTCTCAGATGAAACCAGGAAAGAAAAAGGAGGAATAGAAGGAAAGAAAAGAAGAAGAGAGAGAAATGGGAAGAAAAATGTGGTCTAGGTGAATGGATAGAAAGTGGTTCAAATTGCATGGATGAGCATAATATTTTTCTTTCAGAATATTTGTGCTGATTCTGTGAACCCTTGTCAAAATGCTCAGCACGGGGGTGTTGGTTTTTCATTGAATAACTTTTTCATTGTTTTTCCCCTTAATTCATTCTGGGGTCTTTCAAGCTTCATAGTTAGGGAAGTAATGATCTCAGCTATGCTCACTTTTGCAGTCTTCTGGACACACACTGTAAATGAAAGTTCCTTGTAGAGAGCAATACTTAGAAAAAATGCAAAGATGTTGTGTTGGTGTTAATCTTTGGTGTAAATAATAATTTTTTGCTTGGTTGTTTGTTTTTGCATTTAGGACAAGGTCTACAGGGCCTACAGATTACAGCCTCCCAAGTGCTGGGATTACAGGGGTGGGGTACAACTCCCAGTCTCAATCAATGGCTTAACACACCCTGGAGGGAGAGCCAGCATGGCAGACATGGGGATGGAACTCCTGGTCCCTATGTCTGTCTAAGAAGGCACTTTAATCCGCTGAGCTATTTGGCCAACCTTTAAAAAAATAATTCTGAATGATGATGAATGTGCTTTTTCTCCCTCTGCAGGCAAGCAAAAGGATAATGAGATTTTTGAGTTAACCTGATAAGTTTGTGTACTTTAAAACAGCTCTAAGATTGAAGAAAACCACAAATGATAAGTAACTTCTGTTGCAGCCTGTTTTTCAAGACACAAATTCAGTGAGGCATCTCCCCAAGCTCCCTTCAGTGACTTCTCTTCACGAAAGCAGGAACCAGAATGGAATCAAACCCTTACCCTCACGGGCTCTGTGGATATTGTCACCTCCCTATGATAGTCATATATCACCAAGGAAACCACATTACCAGGAGATGTTTGTTTTTGCTGTGCTGTGCCCCTGGCAAGCTGATAATTTGAACCTAACATCCTTCCATTATTTATACAACATTTGGTGGAAGTGGAGTAGCACAAGTAAACAGTGTTTATCATTTGGCTTTTGTTTTTAATTTCTACTCGACAATGCTTCTTTACAGAAAGGAAACCAATTTACACATTCACAATTATATAAGGAAGAACATGTGAATGCATTGCTTGACATCACAAGGCCTAACTATTTAAATCATATCAGCCCTTCTTATAAGGAGCTCCTGGCGGTAGCCTCCAGGAACTGCTTCTTAAAACTACTCATTGGCAAACTAATTTCCCTTCAAGGTTTGCTCTTTCTTACTTTTGTAACTTTGCTAAGTTCCTACCAATTCATTGGTTTTCTTTGATCATCACAGTTACTTGCAGGTGCATATTTAACTTTTGAGCAGAGGGACAGAATTAATATTGTTCTCTGTATATGAAGGTGACCCACTGATTGACCAGCCTGGGGGGCAATTATTTTGATTTTTTTTCCAGTAATAGATATAGATTTATTCTGGTATACTCATGCCCTTGCTGAACAAAGATGAGGCCATAAATCAAAATGAGCACTTGCCAGCCCCTGTGGAGCCCTGACCACATGCCCATGTAACTGTTAGCACCACGGGCTGCGTTAATGGCTACAGACGCATGTTCAAAAGCTAGAGGCCTAGCTGATATTTGTCAAGCAGAATAGACACTGTACTAAAACACAAGAGGTAAGCTACTTACTGAACTCTACACTAGATCAGGTAGTTTTTATCTCAAGTTAGAGTGCTGTTCAGGAAGGGTATCTAATTTATCCAATGTGATGATGAGAATAAATGTAAAATTTAATATTTCAATTCAAGTTACTATAGAGTCCTAGTTTTTAACCTCTATGCTAGATCATATACTTTATCAATGCCAGACACAAATTTCAGCCTGTACTCTTTAGCCTCGTGATAATCAGATATAAGCTAAGGCTTTTTACTGCGATTAAAATGTAAGACCTTTCCAGTTAAACTTAAGCAGTCTATTTTTTATCTGGAGAACCCTCAATGGTTATAGAAAACTTTCCATCTAAAACAGCAGTAATGAATTTAGTCCTGTATGTAGTATACTGTCCTGATTCTTAAAATATTTTCTGAAAAAACATTCATTAGGAAATTGTTGTAATTGCTTTGAAGGAAGCATTACTTCCATTATGATTCATTGAGCTGACCAAAACCAGCTTGTTTTCTGAACACTAATGAACAGCATAAATCAAGAAGGCAAACTGACTTTGATTTCAGAAATGAGTTTGTAGACTTGGGATAATTCAGGGGATAGATTGCTCTACTGATAATCAATAAATAAAACCATGCTATATTTTGAGATGCCCTGATAATTTTTAGGAAAAATAAATGCTGATTAAATACTTATAAGAAGTTAGAAGGTACATGTAGGACATAATATATTTTAAATGAAAAATATCAGAAAAGAACATGATTTTAATATTAGATAATTTTTTCAACTTGATGAATTTAAAATTTTAGTAGAGAGAAATGAAAATTCTAAACTTCAGAGCAAAAAAAATTCAAAAATGAGTCATAAAATTAAAATGTAAATTAACTTTGGTCTCATGAAATATTGCACAAAATTATTTTTGTTTAGTTTTTATACATGAATGAGAAATGCAAAACCTCGTTAAATAATTATAAGAAGTGGTAACAAGTGTAGGAAGAAGTAGAAAATATAATCTCAGACAGGTATGAAGTCAATCTCAATTCTTTACACATATAGCTTTGTTACTTTATGCAAATCGTTTAATTCTCTGGATGTGTTTTTACTGGCAAAAAAAAGAAAGAGCCAGATACTAAGTTTGGATTTAGAAAATAATGTCCTGGTCTTTGTGCATAGGGGTAGGTGAGGCTCAGCACTGAAAAGGTACGTCAAAGAAACCAAGGACCCATAACCACCCTTGAGCACAACGGGACCAAAAAGGAACAAATATAAGAAGAGTCTGGGAAGTGCTGGAGCCCAGGAAAGAGGGCTCATGGCACCAGCAGGCAGTGCCAGACAGCAGAGAAGGAAACACCCTATGTTCCCTCTGCTTCTCAATTCTCCCTCTTTCATGCTCTATGAACAAGTCCAACTAGAAGCACTGGTATTCAGTCTGTATGGTTAGAAATTTGAATTCCTGGGTGAAAAACAGTCAGAGAAGAATAAACAGACTGAAAGGCAATAGTGCAAGATGGGAAACAACCACACTGCTCCTCTGTGCAAGGAGGCATGATGCCTTCTGCTCTGGTCCTGTTCAACATTTTTGACCTCTTGGGTCAAGAAATAGTGTCCAAATATAAGATCTGTAAGTAGTAAAGGGTTAAAACCAGGCTTAGATGCCAGAATATCTTGACCAACAAAAATGAGACTTAGGAAAATTGGATGTTCCCAAGTTATGATAATTAAATGTTTGTTTGTTTTGTTTTGTTTTTACAAAGTGGTAGAAAATTGAGAAAGTTCTTGATGGTAGTAGATGTCCTACATGACATCTGCAGAAGTCCTGATGGGTGGTGCATACCCACAAAATGAGGGTAAATTGCGGCTGCCCTTTCCGGTACCATTGGGCATCTCCAGCGACCTATCATGCACACCCTTCACACCCAAGTTGCAAAACCTTTTCCTACCTCCTGCACTTCTCCTCCTAGCATTGTTTTTACTCCTGTGATCTCCTTGGTTAATAGCAAATTATCCACAGAGTATCTCAAGATAGGAGACTTGGGTTATCTCTGGCTGTTTCTTCACTTCCCATTTAATGTATCCAGAAATGCTGATCCTTTCTCAAGACATCACTAGTGTACCTGCTTTCTTTCCAAACATTTTCAGACCCTACTCTTTCCTGTCTCTGGACTTCCTTAAAGCCTTCTTCTTTTACTGACTTTAGTTCATTCTCCCTGTAGCTGTCTGAGTTACCTTTAAAGGAAATGCTCATTGATCACATTTGTTTTAGAAAAACTCTCTGCTGTCTTTGTGGTATACAGTATCCACCTCAAGGAGTGAATTGGAGCTAAGATGTAGTGCAGTGGTAGAGACCTCACCTAGCATATGTGAGGCCATGGGTTCAATCCCCAGAACTGCATAATAAAGAATCCTTTAGTATAAAAAGAGGTATCCAGCCTCATTTCCATGAAGGACTTTTGTCCTATCACAGAACCCTTGCTTTACAAATAACTGCTGTATTGCAGCAATGCCTCACCTTCATGTTTTTGTACTTACCTACTGCTGAAAGTGTTTCTGCTCTCTGTCACTCATCTGCTTCTTGACCTGTCACTGTCCTGCATAGCCATCAAGATACACACACCCCAGGCATCCTTCTCTTGTTCCCATAGAGTGTACCCATAGTTCTTTGCATCTTTCCAGGCCCACTTCTAATTCACTTCTACCCTAATGCATTTAGTAGACTGTCTGCCACACAGAAGATAATCAACTAAATAATTGTTGAATTCTGTATTACTTAATTGTGAACAAAATGGAAATAGTGATCACATTTTATAGTTAATTCTTATAAAACTTCCTATTGTCCAACATTTTTTTAACTTTATGATAGTGTGAAAGCAGTTATTAAAAGCTACCTTAAATTTTGAATATTACTCTTTGACTTAGGCTGAAATTTAATAAAAATGTAAAATCTCCAGAATATTACCTTTCAGAAAATCTAGGGAAAATTGATATTGGTGTTGAATTTTTAGAGGCAATATCAAATATATAATCAATAAAAAATTGATGTTAGTCTCTAATAAATTAAAAACTTCTACTCTGGGAAAGAAATAATTAGAGATTGAGAAGAACAATCACATCTGTAAAAAACTCTTCTCCAAACTTTATAAATACTTAGAACTTAACATTACAAAATTAGCCAGCACAATTAAAACTCTGGGCAATGAACTAAGCAGATTCCTCACCAAAGCAATGTCAGATGCAAGTATTTTATATGAAAAGATGCTCAGACACATACACCATTATAGAACTGAAAATTAAAACAGCAATCTACCTATTATATAAAAACAACCTGATGTACCTATTAAAATACTCAAATCCCAAAAGCTGGTAACACCAAGTACTGGAAAAAGTGTAAAATAAGGGCACCACTCACCTTTACAGATGCACTGTAAAATGGGATGGCTACAATTGTTTGAAAATTTCTTAGAAAGATAAACATAATCTTAAAATATTATCGGATGATTGTACTCCTAGATATTTGTCTAGGTAATTTGAAAACGTTTGCTCATATAAATATCTGCATGGAAGGCGTAAGTGCCTGCCTGCAAGCACAAGGTCCTGAGCTCAATCCCTGGGGGACAAAAAGAAAAGAAAGAAAAAAACTCCATGAAAGTATTTGTAGAAATTTATTCATAATTTTCAGAAATTTGAGCCAATAAAAATGCTTCTCAAAAGATGAATGTACAATTGTAGTATAGATATACAAGGAACTATCACTATATGATAAAAATGAATGAGCTACGAAGCCCCCAAAAAGAAAAGAAAGACATAGAGGAAGAGTACATACATAAAGATAAAAAAAACAAGACAGAAATGGCCATGTACTATATGATTCCATCCATATGATATTTCACAAAAGACAAAATTTTTGAAATAATAAGATCCATTGTTTCCATGCATTTAGAGATAAAGAAGGGAGAAGTGAATGGATCAAGAGCAGAATTTTAGACAGTCAAATGCCAATATTCTGTGTGAAAAGATTAAAGGTGATGCATATCATTATGTATTTGTCAGAGTCTCAAAAATGTAAAGCACACAACAAGTAAGGCGTATTGTAAATGATGGACTATTTTTAAGGATGATGTATCAATTTTATCCATTATTGTATTTTTAACATATGTAGCACACTAACACAAGAGGTTACTAATAGGAGAAACTGTACAGAAGTGAGGAATAGTGATGAATTTATTGAACTATCCTGTTTGCTAAATTATTCTGTATACATAAAACTACTAAGCTTAAGCATTAATTAATTAATTTTGAAGTATGGAGATATATAGCTATATCTTTATGTCTATATCTTTGTTCATACTGCAGTCACTTTTTTCTTGATACAAAATAAATTTGAAATAATGATTATCCTTGAGGAGAGGAAGGCTGAGAATCTAAGATATAGAGGACAGCAATGTACCTTTCACTATGGACAACCACTAGGAAAATAACAAGGTAGAAAGTATTAATTATTGAATCTTTGATGTAATTCAGATATAAAAAATAAGATACACAAAGAGTTATGCTCTCTTTATTTACTGATAAGAGACATATGGTATAATAATGTCTGCAAGTATAATATCATGTATGCACCTTCTGTGATACCAAAACATTATGAAAACAGTTTGCACTGTATTAATTTATCAAATCCATCTTGTCAAGGTATCTTAAAACTATCTCATTGATATTTGTACTTCAATAAAACAAAAATAAAAATAAATGAAGATTTGAGAAAGAAAAAAAAGATGGATCGGTAGATACTACAGAACTTTAAGCTCATATTTCAAGCAGTGACGTTTTCTTCAATGATTTTATTGTAAGAATTTTTCTTCCCAACTTAGGAGAAGCATTATATAAGATAAACCATTTTCTTATGGAAATGATCCTACTAAACTAATTTACCTGGTAGGTCAAACTGTTCAGTACATGAATGAAGCTGCTTTACTTTTCTTCATTGTTTTTTTTTTCTCAAACAAAAGCAAATCTGATTTAAATCTGTACTATATATGTTATATATATGTTAAATATTTCAATTGTAATACATTAAAACTTTAAAAATGTAATGCATAGTGCAGAAACAATGTTGGATCTAACTTAATAAAGACATGATATGAATATTAAAAAAAAATGTACTTTTCACTGTAAACCCCTTACCAAGTGGAACCAAACACAAAACACTTACTCACCCTGAGATTCTAAAATAAGAACTGAGTTTCGATTCAAAATCACTACTTAGGTTTTGAAATAAAATGTATGTATCACTTTTTCAACTAAGCAAAAGAGAGCCTGTCAAGATCTTGTCTACTGACAAAGGGATTCAGAAAGGGGGAGGATGCTAGAGGTTTGAAGTTCAGCGCACTTTATAGAAGCGGACAGGCAGTGGCTGAGCACGCACATGGTAGCAAGCCCCCAGGACAGCCACAAGGCAGCATGGTGCTCCCCTTCCTTCATAGGGGTTCATCAGTACAGTGCTGCCCAGTTACAGGACCAGCCTGCAAAAGCCTCAACAGCAGGGCCACATTTTCCATCTCTTTTCCAGCCTTCCTCCCACTGCACGGTCTCGATAGCCACACTAGGTACCTGTGACCAGAACAGTCTGAGCACGCTGCTGCATACTGCTGCTCAAGAAAAACTCTGTTGACTGTTTTTGAAAGGCATTGCCACTCTGTTATCAATTCCAAACCTGCTGAGCTTTTAAGACACAGAACAAAAGAATGAATGAATCAGAAATGATGACTGCCTATAAAGTTTCCTGGCCCAGGAGAAATCTAAGAAGCTGCGTCGATTGAACCTGAAGCAAAAAGATGACTCAATTCTTATTTTAGAATCTCAGAGTGAATAAGTGTTTTGTGTTTGGTTCCATTTGGTAAGGCTGAAAGGGACAGAACAAGATGAAAAATGGACTTCTCTGGTTTTGTAAAATGCTTCGTTCTAAGCAAGAACATGGTGTTTTTTGACAACACAGTCTGTTGCAATACCATGAAATTGTCCTTCATCTATATCTTATTCCACAAACTTCCAACTTAGGGTGCTGGATTTGATTAGCAACACATTAATCCCAAAGTATTTTCTTCCACCTATTCTCTTCTAAAACTTGAATGTTTGTGGTTTCCATGACTTTAGTTTTGCACATTCACTGCCATTAACAGCCTAGCAGGACTGTTTTATACAGCCGTGGAAACCTTTGTATTCTTTGCATGAACTTTTCATTGAATAGATTGTCCTGTAAACATCTTAAAAATATGTATGTGGGGCTGGAGGATATCTCAGTGGCAAAGCATATGCTTGGCAAGTGTGACACAATCCCCATGACCTAAAAATAAATAAGAAATATTGTTTACTAGTTGATACAGCTCAAATGTATTATATCCAAGTTATTGTTATTATTTTAATATTAAAGTATGGTATTTTAAGATGCATCATAAATTTGTACCTTTATTAGTAACAAAAACAATGCAAATGATACTGCTTCATATGAGTAGGATAAAGTGCTGCCCTTCACATATAGATACATATGATCTCTTAGAAATATTTTGGAGTATGAAATCTTTCTTGCACACACAAATAACACCACAGATCACAAGTTTCTTTCCAGGTCTCTTGGAAGCGTGAAAGCATCCCTTTGTGCCATCCTTTTGTACTTTAAATATAATTCTGTCTTCCTCACAGCCATTTATCTAAAGGATTATGCCCTAGATTTTCCCTGACCAGCTCTTTCTCTCAATGTGAATTTTATTTCCTTTAAAGATATTTGCTTTCTTGACTAAGCGGCGTGCTCCCTCAGGCACACACCAGTGTCTCTAGAGAGACAGGCACCTGCAAATGTACAGGTGCAGCCAGCTCAGGAGGGTCCGGGCTGACAGGTGTGGCCTCCTCACAGCTTTGCATATTTTGCAGAGCCCAGAGCTCACAGGTGCACTGTTCCCTCCTTCCCTTCCTTCTCTCATCTAAGCCTCCCTATTCTCATTTTGATTTGCTGATAACCTACTTTAAATGACCCATTTACTTTGAAATTGTAAATGAGAACATTGTTGTCTAGCAGTTAATAGTCTATTTGGAACAAACTTAGCTTTATGAATGCTTTCAATATGTGTTGGTGTTTTGTACAAGACCTAAATTTCCCTTCTGAGGTTTGCATATTGCAACCTATAAACACACTGGCCTCCCGCTGATGTCTTCCCAAGTCCTTGTAGTGGAGCATGTGCCCTATCCCCAACACCTCATTTGGTGAGGTTGAAGCCTAAATCCGTTTCTATTATTCTACCTGTTATGTGACCCCAGTCACTATAGTTGGGAGCAGATGTGCATTTCTAAAAAAATGATGAAAGACTTTTTTTATGACTGTCCATTGGCTTTATTGCCATGCCTTTTCTAAAAATTCAATTCTTATGGTAAACTATTAGTTGATTTATTTGAATAATACATCCTAGGACAGGGTAAGACAGGGTTAATTCAAAATGAGAATCATCTTATGTTCAGACTCCTTAAAATGTCATGCCTCTATGGAGATTCCGTGAGCTTTCTAGACATACCCATGGTAAAAGAAGAGGCAAAATTCAACCTGTAAACATGTAATATAGGTTACACTTTTGACAAAAGTATTTGTTAGTAATGTCACGGTTCATTGAAAACATCCAAAAACATAAAACTATTTTTGCAGGCTGTAAAATAGAGCAGGCCAGTAGATATTAAATGCAGTCTTTATTTAAAAAATTTATTTTTAGTTAATATTGTTAATAAAGAACTTTGTGACCAAAGGACATTGGAAATATAATAGGAAATTGTTACTATCATTCAACTTGGGAAGTCAGACAGGCAAGGAAACTTTCTCTTAGCAAATGAGCTCACCCCATTTCTCTGATATACACAAGGAAGATGCCACTGCTATCTTCAGGAAATGAAAGCAAAAGTTCCAGAATCCTTTCCCTGACAGTTAAATAATAACTCACTTCATGCTCATATAAAATATGTCTTGTGAGGCAGAGCAGGGAGCTTGGGGTGGATAGCAAATCCTTCATTTGCCACTAGGCTGGGAAGACTATGCCATCTGTGGTGGGCAGAGTAATGGCCCCATAAAATGTTCATACCCTAATCCCCCAAATCTGTGCCTGTGGCAAAAAGGACTTTGTATGTGTGACAATTAAGGGGCTTGAGAGGACCATAATCTGCAATGTGCTGGTAAGCTCAGTGTAATCAGGGAGATTCTCGCAACAGAGTTTCTCCTGCCTGAGATTAGTCAGACACTTGTTCCCTGAAGTGACAAGAAGGATAACATTGCTGGCTTTCAGGGTTGAATCAAGGATGGTGAATCAAGGAATATGGTCACCCTCCAGAAGCCAGAAGAAGCCAGGAACTGACTCACTCCTAGAGCCTCCAGAAGGAATGCAGCTCTGTTGACACCAGTTTTAGGTCTGTAGGGGACTTTTGAACTGCAGAACTGTAAGATGAAAGACTTCTGTTGGTTAAGCTGCTAAATTTGTGGTGATGTGGATCATGCCACCTACTCTCCTCCTAGTGTTCAGTCCTTTACATCCACCTTGTTTCCATCTCTCCCAGGTGCCGGGATAGCTTCCTCTGTACTTGACTCAGTTACTCTTCTCTCATTGCTGGAACAGACACCCAACACCCAAAATGAAGGAAGGAAAGTTTATTCAGCTCACACTCACTGGAGGATTCAGTCTGTACTCTTCCGGTTCCAAGGCAGAGGGGCACATAGCGGAGAACATCCGTTCATGGCAGCAGTGAAGAGCAAGAGGAACAAAGGGGGGAGCAGCATCAACAATGGTAACAGAGAGGAAGTCTGTCTCTCTGTCACTCTTTCATAATTAACATTCAGGCTTTCGCCCAGGCTGGGGCGAGTACTCCCACCGATAATCTCAGCAGTACAAAGACCCATAATCCCAATGGAATATAAATTGATCTCAAACTTTAGAAGTCCCCAGCCCATGACTGAATGAGGCTCTGGGTGGGCAACTAGACACAAACCATAACCATACTCCCAGATGGTCTCCTCTCTTGGGTACTAGAATTCTTTACTCACACAGCTCTCTTCTTCCCCAACCCAACACCTTTATTGAGAAAGGATATTTTCTGATAGATTAAAAAAAGAAAATTCTCTTCAAAAGAATGTTTACAAAGTTTATGATTTCTAAACTTTGGAGCTCCACAAACAAAATCCAAGTTGCTCTTCCCTTATAAAAGTACAAATCATTACATATATATATATATATATATATATATATATATATATATATATATATATGGATTAGGATGAGTGTGAAGTGTTCTCTGAGTTGACCCCTTTCTGTTTCTGTTTGTTTTCTTACCTAGAGACTAAATGGTTTCCATGGCAGTGGAGAGGGGTCACCCTGGTGCCAAAGATCCAGTCCAAATTGCTGATCCAGTGAAGCATTGCGGCTATATCAGTCTATTAGCTACTTGTACAAACCATTCAAATTCTCAAAATGGAGAGAAAATGATTTATATATTTTAAAAGAATGAATAGTCCCTGAGTTCTCCAGCCTCCAAAGTACTTTGATTTTTATTTGAAAGGACTGCATTTCAGTGTTTTTATGGAGTATCATGTTACTCAAATGGAAAAGAAAAAATAACACATGACTCAAGGTTTTCTCCCAATTTCTAGGGACATAGAACAGCTAAAGGAAGAGCAGTTTTGAATAAACAGGGATAGGAATTCTCAATTTAGAAGTGCATTAGGATGAGGGTGAAGTGTCCCCTGAGTAGACCCTTCCTGTTCCTGTTTGTTCTCTTACCTACAGACTAAGTGATTTTCACGGCAGTGGACAGGGGTCACCACGGTGTCAAAGATCCAGATTCCAAATTGCTGATCCAGAGAAGAACTGTTCTTACTGCAATGCAAAATGTGTGGAAATGGTTCCTACTCAGCCTCACCTTCCTACAGAAAAAGCATTTGACTGATTTTTGACATGTCTAAGCAGAGTGGGTTGTTGGCCAGAAAATGGAAAAGCAAAGTTTGCAAGGGTAAAACATTTCAGCAGGCATGATGACACACATCTGTAATCCCAGTATTTGGAGGCTAAAGCAGGATTATGAGTTTGAGTCTAGCCTGAGCTTTATAGTGAATTTGAGACTAGCCGGTCTGCATAGTGTCTCCTTATCTCAAAAGAAAGGATGAACCAGTTTATGAACAAAAATTAAAACTGAATAAGGGAGACAGGATGAGAAAAAATAAGCCCAAGTTCCTTCTGAAGTGTAGAAGGTGTTTAAAGGCAGAGGAGTAAGAATTATTTCCTAACTGTGATTAGAGAAACAACCCAAGAAGATGGGCCCTGCCTTGCAGGTTTATAGGAAGCCAGGTAGATGGCAGTACGACACAATTAGTCCTGACAGAGGGCCCGCGTGCTTAGCCCCTTGGTAGGGTGAATTGCTGCTCCCAAAAGGGATATCCACAGGGTTTCTGTTGTAATTAAGGATCTCAAGATAAGATTATCATTGGATGAACCCCAGTGACAGAATCTAATGACAAAATCATCATGAAAGACACAAAAGAAGGCTAGACACACAGAGAAGGCCATAATGAGACTGAAAGTGAAAAAACCAAAAGCCAAGGTTCACCAAAAGACACCAGAATCCAAGACAGAGGGGAAAGGACTTTCCACTGAGGTTTGGCAAAGGCTTGCTAACTTCCTCAGATTTTTAGCCTCATTAACGTATATCACTGAGGGGTCTCCCATGGACCAGAGCCAAACACAATAATTAGCAAAGCCACTGCAATCACCTTCACTGTGAGAACAAAGCATGAGGCTCTTGGTTCTAAAGAACATTATCTGAACCACAGAGGAAGTGGTCCAAAAAGTGGATATCATACATCTTCTCGCTGCTAAACCCTGCTTCAGGGTGTTGCTCAGTAAGACTCAGAGCGCATTCCCCAGGAGAGCAAGAGTCAGAGAACTCAGCTGTGTAAGACTGACCAAGATTTGACCAAGAAATAACTTACTTTAATGTAGCAAACTATAAAAAGTCAAGTCAAAGAGAGAGTCTTGGGATCTTCATTAGTCTAAAGAGATAGTTTCAGAATTTTGTAGACTGTTATAAATAAGAATGTATTTACGTAACTATAAAACTATTTATATAAACTTATAGCCTATAAATAAACCAAATAATTTACAAATGCACTCAAATTTTCTGAAATGTGGAATTATTTACAAGCTGGAATACTTTTTTATATGCTCAGAAATGGATTTTGAAGGGGAAATTGGATAACACTAGAGGATAAAAATTTTTTTTTAAACTTTCCAAGTTTTTCTATTTCTTGGCTAGCATAGTCCTACTCTTCTCAGGTATCCCCCCTGCTTTTTTGGATTGTAGGTTCCCCCAAAAGGCACAGTAATTCCATACCTAGATCCCAGGCTGTCTATGGTAGGTTTTCAAAATTAACTGCAGTCATTTGATTCCCTTTTCAGTGAAGCATATATTGGAAACAGGTGGTTCATAAGCATAAGAAAAACTCTGCTAGCAAAGCTTTGAGAAAGAGTCCTTGGTAATAAATGCATGGGGGAAACACGCTCATCTTTATTTATTTGGTGTTATTGTGACTATGCATAATTTTGAGCACTATATCATTTATGGCATGACCAGAGAGATGAGATGGCAAACACTTGGCTTTTTAAATTTGCACTTGAGCCTCTGAATCACCATTTCTGACCACTCAGTTTCCACGCTTCTTATTTCACAAAATTAACAATCTTCACTTTTGTCTCTTGGGGCTAAGAACATCCACACTTAAAACTGTAATTGCAAATAAAGTAATGGATTTCTGTAAAACTAATTTCATGTTAACCATGGCAAATCAGTAAATAGTAGGGAATAAAATATAGACTTATAACATAAAATAAATTTGAATGACTCCTTGTCTAGTCATGCAAACAAAACTGTGTAACAAAACAATGATTGAATGCAAGGTGTCAATGTAATAAACAAGAAAAATGCTTATTGAAAAACCTTTATTGCTTCAGGGGCATTTAAGTTATCAATTATTGTGGGTTGTATCTTGACACAGATATGTATCATATTCGCATTTCCATAAAACTTGAAAGAATGTTAAGGGCATCTTTGTGCATACAGTGAAAAAATACACTCCTCAGAATGTTAGCACATAGCAAATATAAGGAAAAAAATGAATGTGATTTCATTCATATAATTCTTTTTTTAATGATTTTATTGAGAAACCAATAGCAATGAGATACTTCAAAACTGATAAGTAGGACAGTTTCAATAATTAATACATTGCATATTGCTGCCTAGTGGTTATTCAGTGTACAAGATGCAGACATGATATCCTGTCCACAGACACTATTAGAATAAATCTTTCTATTTATTGAATTAAGAGAAAGTAGCTGTATATCTATCCTATTTTGAATATAAAGATATAAAATCATCATTCATTTGTGTACCCTTTTTTGTTCAGTTTTGTCAGAGAAGGGTATTCCGTTGTCACTTAAATATTGTAGGTCCATTAATTTAGCAAAAATATAGTACAGCAGTCTACAGTAGTAGTAGAATTTCCATAAGACTGGCAATATCAGAAGTTGTTGACTTAAGCCTTTTACAGCTCAGCCTATTAATATGGCTTTACTTTTTATACCTTGTTTTTATACTTTTCTGTTGGATGGTTAAGACTAACATAAAGCAAGACCTATATAACAAGAAATGTAACTTTTGTATCTGACAAGGTCAGTCAAATACCCTCAGGATTTACTCTGAAACCCTATATCACAGTTTGTAGGTCCGTTGTCAGTGTCAGCCATGTGGATGAGTCACAGCCATCACTTGACCCATTTGCTCTCTAGGAAAGCCTGAGTCCATGTGACTCTCCTTAGGCACACTCTACATCATCAATCACAGTCCTCTATGGCTCCATAATCTCCTTGAACAGAAATTTGGGACACAGCTTAGTTACATGATATTATAGTACAGGTTTTCCTATGTCCTGAGTCTTCACTGACCTTGAAAGGCTAGGGCAAAAATGTTGTCCTTGCAGCCCTTCTTTTTCTCTGATATTTGGTCTGAAAACTTAGGTTGCTAACCGTCCAGAAGAGAAGCTTATTATTGTTACCTTATAATGTACACAGTTGAGCTTAACCTCACTATCTGTCTGGATATCAAACATCTTAGGCATAACATGGAACAAGTATTTTCCATCGAGTTTTGATATGTTAAACTGTAAGTCTCTACAGAATATGAAGACAAAAATTAAAACATTAAAAAATAAGAATAAATAATTTTATACATATTTTATACAGAAATTTAAAAATCTAGCCATATACAGCATTGTAGCAGGACAGTCCTGTGACATTTTTTTTCTTGCCTCTTGTTTTCATTTATTATCCTTTTTTTTTAAACCAATATTTACTTGAGAGACAGCATGGCAGTAATTGGTATGTCACGACTAGCAGTACGTATTTAGAAGACCTGAATGACAGGCATTTCAAATTTGACACTACTATTACATATTGCCATCTTCACTGCAGTTGCTTAGTTCACTGGTGTCAGCATTTATAGTTAGTCAGGATGAGAATCCTACTAATTGATATAATTCTAACTAAAAATTTAGCAACACTTATTGCTTTTGAAGAACCTTTATTACTTCAAAGACATTTAAGTGATGAGTGGGTTCATATATTTAAATCTAAGGTGTTATGGTGTAAATCTATAGTCTGTGTGGATTACATTATTAATAAAAGAAACAAGCCAGTCTGTAAAATTTGACCTTAGTTCAGTGATATTTTGAGCATCCGTGCACCATTACTGAGAACTGCATCATCGTTGTTTTATGTTGCATTTCCTTTGGTCTTTTGCATGCAGAACAAAGCAGGAACATTTCTTTATATTCAGAAAGAGAAAGAAAAAGCTAAAAAAATACTATGAAGCCAATTCCAAGTTAAATATTAATGGAGAAGGGAAATCCAGTATGGATGAAATCCATATTCAAATCACAATTGCTCTAGGAAGTTGTTAACAATGCTGCCTTCCAGCTTGACCATGTCTCCTGCACCATGAGAATATGGAGTAAAAATTAAAACCAGCTTAATCCTACAGACTTCATGTATAAACTTCAAATAGTTTTGTAATTGGTTATTCTAATATTTAGAATTTATTGCTATGATATTAAGATATTAAAAATATTTAGAATATTTTCCTGCTTATAAACTATGTGTTCATAGGACAAGGATCTTACTCATGTTTTATCTATTTACTTATTTTACTTTCTAATTGTCTAGCATTAAATGCATAGAACACACTGAATAAGTGGTTTATCACTGGGTTGTGCGGGAATAATATGAACAGGCTTAAGAATCTTCCACATAGAAGGTCCAATTTGCTTCTGACATTCATTTCCATATAAATTTAGACAAACCATTTAGCTTTTCTAGTCATCATCCTTGTTATTACAGATCCTGAAAGATAATTTATATAAATTCCCAGGAAGGAGTAAGTGATATATGTTGTCACATGATGAATCGATGACCGACAAACTTCAAGAGTGACCACATGCCTTCAGTTTCTATAGGACAGAAAAGAAGCCAATTATAAGACAATATGGACTGGAGAGATAGTGTGACTGTCTAAGTACCTGCCTGGCAGGCACAAGGACACAAGTTTGATCTCCAGTATCACATACTGTGGCAGTCCCAATACTGAGTAAGGTGTGCACACCTGTAATCCCAGAGCTGGGGAGGTAGAGACAGGAGGATCACTACAAGTCTGAACTGCATAGTGAGACCCTGTATCCAACAACATGAAAGATTTGGGCTAGATATAAAGAAGGAAATTTAGAAGGACTTTTACAATGTTAGGATACATCATAATTGGAAATTATAAAATTGCTTGAGATAACTAGAAGATGTAATCTAGGAATAGAGTTAATGTTTATGTCTTGAAAAATGTATTATAGTCAAGGACGTTGCTGTTAATCTCCCCCCAAGTGCTTCCCCTTGCTTTGAAGCACTGTGTGGCTCTTGTCAATTTTTGAAGAGGTTCTAAATGTCCTCTTTCTTGCCTTTAGTCATGATTGCTTCGATGCTCTGAACTAACTCAAAGCATGCACCATTCATGGTCCTTTTGACTTTGCAGAAGTTCTCGAAGTTACATGGGCCAGGTACAGTGAGGAGGTGGACAGGGAGTCACTCCTGTTAGTTGTACGCCTGCCTTTCCTTGGATGGAAATCAGTCATTGCATCCACTGCAGTGTTGACCAGACCTGGTGAAGACATGGAGGAGGGTGTTCAGATCTGCTTTGGAAAACTATAAGAATGATGGGGTAGGTGTGTTTACAGTGAGGGAGGGAATTTTGAGGAGGGATAATGGCCATGTCTTTTTATCACAACAAATGTAAAATATTTAAGCAGTCACTGTATACCTCAATCATGCCTCATAATTTGTAGAAAAGATAAGTAGATAAGTAACTGAAAAGTATGCAGATTTTTTATCTAAAATTGGGAACTTTAAAATGTGTAAACATAAGAAAGTTGATATTCACCAAATACAATGCCATAGTAAGAAATAATATCACAGTTGAGAAAAATAAATGATGTAATTTATTTATAGCATCAATTGTGTTGAAGAAAATGTGACGTACACAAAGAAAAATAATTAATCTATAGGGCTCATTGTAGCAGAATATCATATCTAAAATATTGTTATTTTATAGCATATAAACCTGTCATTTACAGGTTTGATTTACAGTTCATCTGAGTAGCCTGTCATTTAAAAACCTACCTGTAGCAAGTTGACTTCTTAAACTTAGTTTGCCAATACCTTTAGTGATATCTGTTTCTTGTCAAATTTTCATACCAGCCACTAATTTTTCCTCTGGCCATCCATCTACCCTTTTAAACCAACCTCAATGTCTGTCTCCTTTGAGTGATCTCCCTCACCTTTAAGGAAAATTAGGCAATTTGTACTTCTTCCCATATCTGACTTATGAACAATACCTGTTAATCTATCTACAATCTAATATTTAAAAATAAAAACAATTAAACAACAAATCATGAACATTACTCTTGATTTTGGATGGAATTTAGTTGAGTGGTACTGGGATTTGAGTTATCAATACAATGAAATATTATTGTTAGTGATCAGATTTGATTATAAAATATAACAATGTGGGCTAATAATTTTTCAATAGTCTGACTCTCAGTACACAAAGACATTATCTTCCTAAAATGTTTGTTCACCAGGGACCTGTACTTTGCTGGTCTCTAATACTTGCTGGTAACAACAATATCAACTCCATTGCTTATATATTCCAACATTTTGGGGAAGGAGCAGGCAACACTTGCAACTTGAAAACCATGAGAGGAAGTTTGTTCTGTCCTTTAATAGGACACAAGTACTTTCCTTTATTCTGATCTTGAAAAAAAACCTAGTTATATTCTTATCAGCATTGTAGAGCTTTAGTAATATCTCTTGAACTGAGTTTTTCTGATGCATGGAAAAAAGAACAAAGGTTCTGTGATGCTGAAACCATTAGAATTTAAGGAAGAGTCATGGGGACTCACCATTACTTTGACTGAGTAGAAATCTGAAAGGAAGTGTCTTATGGCAAATTATGGTTATAGGTGGATCAGAAAAAAATTAATGATGTTTCAAAATTTGATGATATCAATTATAAATCATAACATCAAAGAATTAATAAAAGGCAGATGCTTTGTCTCTGCATGAAACTTCCTCTTATATTCTACATGATAGAACTTCCACATTTAATATTTTGGAGTGGTATTAACAAAAATTTCTCACAATCAAAAGTTGGGGAACATAAACTTATTGTAAAGTAATTCTGCAGTATGCAAAATAACAGTAAAGCAAAGCTAGCAGAGTGGGTCAGATGACTGCCTCACTGGCTGACTTCCCTCTAAGGCTTGTTTGCACTGTAGTGTGCCACCACTGTGTGGGAAGCTTGTGGGCAATAAGACTCTCTTCAGCCACCTGTCTGGTCTTCTGAGGCTGTGAATATCTAGCCCAGTAACTGGACAATTACAAAAGCCAAACTGGTTTTGATGAGTCCACACCAAGTAAAAATTAAAACTGCTACAAGCTAGTTTAATGAACTTTTGGGCTATTAATTAAAATCAGATCTAGCCCACCACAAGCATGAAAAGTAATCCCATAGAAGAATATAATCAGATATTTCTTTAACAAATATTTATTGCTACCTGTTGTATTTCTGGTAGCGTGCTCAATGCTTCTGGAGAATATAATGTTAAGTTCATCACCTTCTGACTCAGAATTGCTGACAGTCCTATGAGGTAGAGAAATTCCTTAATCACAATGACTTGGACCGATCTTAATCACAATCCCTTATTATAATCATGGATGTGCATGCTGCAACAGGCACTCGAACAAAAAGGAATTCACGGTGAATCACAATGAACATGCACTTTTACTTCAATCTAGAGTGGACGCAAACTAATGCTATTTATTAGCACGGATAGCATTCTCTGTAAACTCTTTTTTATTTTAAAGAGACAGAAACAGTATATAACTTCAAAACAAGATGATAGGAAATTAACAATGGTTATTATAATGCATATGGTTATCTTCAAAATAGCTGCTCAGATTACCAGTCACAGGCATGTAAAATTGACAAAACAGTATAAGCACTAATGGTTCTTTTCAATGAGGTAATAGAAATTAGTGGTATAATAATCTTAGCTGTCTTGTGTGTGTACATATTTTTCCCCTTCCATCTTTGTTCTTTTCACACATCCTCATTGTTCTTTACTTTTCAGGAGTTTCTTTCCCTTTCCTTGTACCTTTTGCTTTTTATTTATTCTTTCAGTTACATACAATAGGGAGACAATATGATGTTTATACATGCAATTCTGATTTATTTCACTTATGTGTATGGTCTCTAATCACGTTCATTTACCTATAAAATCCTCTAGTTTATCTTTCATTATAGCTAAATAATACTTTGTTGTATAAAAATACCACATTTCCTGTATCCATTCCTCGACTGATGGATATTTGGGCTGCTTCAAGATTTAGCTATTCATGTACTACTATAAACATGGGTGCACATGTGTCACTATGGTGTGATGTTTTCATTTCTGCTGGGAAAATACCTAGAAAGGGAAGAGCTGAGTTGAATGGAACCTCTAATCTTAGTTTTTTAAGGAATCTCCACAGTGATATCCACATTAGTTGTAAGTCTGCACTCCAACAACAATGGAAGATTTTTTTTTCCCCATAGCCCTCCAGCACTAGATATTTGTTGATCTCTTGATTACAACCATTCTTTCAGGATGAGATTAAATCTCAGTGTTGTTTTAATTTTCATTTCTCAAACGACCAATGATGTTGAAAATTTTTTCATATTTTTACTTGCCAATTGTATTTCTTCATCTGAGAAGTGTATTTTTATTTCATATGCACATTTTTTTATTCAATCTTTGAATTTTAGGGGTCTGATTTCTTTTTAATTCTTTACATGTTCCAGATAGGAATCCTTTGTCTAGGAGACAGTTGGATAAGATTTTTTTCCCAATTCATGGGTGTTCTTTTTACTCTGTTGGGGTTTGCTTTCAATGTGTAAATAGTTTTTAATAACATGAGATCCAAGTTGTTCATTCTTTATAGTATTCCCATGCAGTTTGGTTTTTGTGTTCATGAACTGTCTGCCTATTTATAGGTCAAGAATTCTACATAGGGGCTGGGGAGATAGCTCAATAAGCGCTTCCCTAAAAAGCACACGGGCCTGAGTTCAATCCCTGAATCCACCAAAGAACCAAAAATCAAACACACAACAACAAAAAAAATTCTACATAGTGTTTCTGTTTTACAAGCCAAATGTTTGATCAATTGTGACTTTAGTGCATGATGATATATAGGTCTAGTTTTAGTGTTTGGCATGGAGAAAGCCAGTTTTTCCAACACCATTTATTAAAAAGGCTCTATTTCTTCCAGTGAAAATGTTTGGCCTCTTCATTAAAGATAGAGTGGCTGAGTAAGTTATTTATAGCTGTGTCCATATCTTGTAATATATTCCATTGACCCTCAAGTCTGTTTTTTCTTGTGTTTTTTGTCTCTCTCTCTCTCTCCCTCTCTCTTTCTCTCTCTCTCTTTCTCTTTTTCTCTCTCTCCAGTACCATTCAGATTTTATCACAGTAGCTTTGTAGTACAATTATAAGTGGGGGATTTTGATGTTCTTGCTTTGACTTTTTTGTTCAGGATTTCCTTTTCTGTTCTAGGTCTTTTCTGGTTCTATATGAATTTTAGGAAAGTTTTCTCTAGATCTGTGAAGTATGCTATTGGTATTTGATTAAGATTGTATTGAATCTGCTTTCAGGTTTTGGAGCATAGTCATTTTCACAATGTTTCTTCTTCATAGCCATGAGTAACTTGTATTTTTAATTTTTTAAAATACTCTTTGATCTCTTTTACATCTTTGTTATGTTGATTCATAAGTGTTCAATTTTTTTATGATATTGTGAAGGGTGTGGTTTTCATAATTTCTCTTTCCTGAGTTTTTGTTTATGTACAGGAATGTTATTGATTTTTGAGTGTTGATTTTTTTTATTGACGGTACTGGGAATTGAACTCAGGACCATGCACTTGCCAGGCACGTGCTTATTCTACTGAGCTATATCCCCAGTCCTGAGTGTTGACTTTGTATCCAGCTATGCTCCCAAATTTGGTTATTAATTCCAGGCATCTTTCGGTGGAGTTTTGAGGGTCTTCTGTGTAAAGTATCATGTCATCTACAAATAATGATAATTCAATGTCTTCCTTCCTATTCTTATTCCTTTTCTTTCTCTTTTCTAATTGCTCTGGCTAATATTTCCACAACTATATTGGAAAGGAGAGGTCACAGTGGACATTCTTACCTTGTTCATGATTTTATAGTGAAAGATTTCAGTTTTTAATCCCTTCAGTATGATGTTGACTCTTTGACTGTTGGTTTGTCACAGATAGCTTTTATGTGATTGAAGCAAAGACCATCTATTCTGATTTTCTGTAGAGTTTTTATCATGAACATTGATAAAAATGACATTGGCAAAACCTTTTTCTGCATTATTGGGATTATCATATGATTTTTGTTTTGGGCTCTGTTAATATGATCTGTTGCATTTATTAATTTGAATATATTAAAATGTCCTTGAATCCCTGGGATAAATCCCACTTGGTTGTGAAATGTAATCTTCTTGCATTCTGTTTACCTGTATTTCTTTGAAAGCCTTTGCATTTATGTTCATTTGAGAGATTGTCTTGTAGTTCTCATTTTTGACTGGGTATTTCCTGGTTTTGAAGTCACATAATACCTGCCCCCAGGAATAAGTTTAGGAGAATTTCTTCCCTTTCAATTTCATTGAAGATTTTGAGAAGAGTTGGCATTAAATCTTCTCTAAATTTCTTGTAGCATTTGGCTGTCAGTCCATCAGGATCTGGATTTGTTGATAGGTTTTTTTTTATTACATTTTCAATTTTATTCATTGTTATCAGATTATTCATCATTTTTATATCTTCTAGATTCATTTTTTGTAGTTCATATGTTTCTAGAAATCTGTCCATTTGTTCTTTGCTTTCCATTCTATGAGAATAAAGATCTTCAAAGTTGGTATTGATGATCTTCTGAATTTCCACAAGATCTGTAGTGATTTCACTTTTTTTTCCTTCATTATTTCATGAATATGAAAGATTTTTTTTCTTTTTTGATAAGGTTGCCCAGGAGTTTCTCAATTTTATTCAACCTTTTAAACAATAAATTATTTGATTTATTGATTTGTTATAAGTTTTCTGCATCTCAATTGCATCAATTACTGGTCTGATATTTATAACTTCATGTCTTCTTTGGGCTTTTAGCTTCACTTGCTCTTCATGTTCTAGAAGCCGGATATATACCAGCATATATATATATTCAAACAGATGTATATAGTCAAACAGATATAGATAGATGATATAGATAGATATAATTTCTAACATTCAATAACTTTCAATTAACACTAGTACACATTAATATGATTTTAACATTCAGTAAGTCTTAATTATCATTAGTATGATGCAAAGTTACTATGATATGGCATTCTGTACAATGAAACTCAAGAAAGTTCATTGAACTATATACAGATGAATAAATACATTTTATCTCTTTTTATTATAAGTCTTTGGAACAAAATCTGACCCAGGAATTTTATTTAGAATCATCTACTGCAATGGCAAGCAGAAATTTGAAAGAACACCCAGGATTTGGTAGCAATAATCAAGATCATACCCGGAGTATCAGGCCCTGATCTCTGGTAGTCTAGAGCTTATACGGGATAATCAAGCGTGAAGTATAGAGGCAAAATGGCTTGTCAATTGAGGGTGGGGTTATAAAACATCCATCATAGTGACCATCAATACATTACCATGCCCAACCATTTCTAAGAAAGAGAAATAACCAAAACTGGAACAGGAGCTATAACTTGGGCAACTAATAAACTCAAGTGTATTGGTCATGAGGGGAGCAGTTTTGGCTAAAGTTTTTCTCTCTTTTAGTTTCCCCACCAAATCCTTACTGAGAATATTGCATGTGATATTTTGAGGCAGTGCCTGACTAAAAATAGTAATATGAAGGTTGTCAGTGATCCTAGGATGAACATGAAGCTCCCCAAGACTGTCTTATTACAGTTTTTCCCTAAATTGTTGTAGGAAAATACATAATTTAGGCCTATCTGTTCTGTAACATTACTCTGGCAATGTGGTGGGGGATTTCATCTGATTTAGGAGCATGTTCTCTGTTCCTTAGGTCACATAAAATCTTAGTCAAATGTTTGATAGACTCTACTATTTTCTTGGGGCAATGATCCATAGAGTTAAAGGTACAAAAAAAAAAAAATCATAGTTAGCATGGTCCAGGTAAGAAAGGACTGCGTTAAACAGTCTGAAAAGACACAAAAATCATGGAGAACAGGTGTGGAGGAATCCTGTCAACTGGGTCCTCAGACTTCAGCCTGAGTGGGACAACTCTGCATCCAGAGTGAACACTGCAGTGTTATAAGTGAGTTCTCTCTTCACAGTGAGCTTTCTGGTAAAGGTAAATTTTTCAGTGGATCTAACGCTGGATTTCTGAAACTTACAGAAGTAATTAATATGCCTCTGGGTTATGTGTGTGCATGTGAATTATAAACTGTTTTGTAAAATTTTTCTAGAACTTTGTGTCCAACGTACTGTATATAATTTTATGTATTCTAGTAAATGCAGGACCATTGTCATTGCCAATGATCAAGGAGAGGCCATACCTAAGGATTATTTTTTTAAATATTTTATTCATTTTAATGAGAAAAATAGCAATGAAACAGTTTCAAAACAGGGTAGTAGAACACTTACAATAAATAATATATTTCATATTATTGTCTTCATAGCAGTTATTCAGAGGACAAAATGCAGACATGATATTAACTTTTCTTTTCATTGAACTAAGAGAAAGTAGCAGCATATCTATCCCATTTTGTATATTCATATTTTTCACTAAGAAATGGTGCTCTATATTCCCCTGTTTTGTTTTATTTTTTCAGAGATAGGTATTCCATTGCTGTTAGAGAAGCTGTATTTGGAGGACCTTTACATGCTCGATACCAGTTCAAATACATTAGGTACATCAATTCAGCAAAATAACCCAATATAGTCCAATAGACCACAATAATAGTAGGTTATCAGCAGAACTGGAAATTGTCAGAAGTTGTTGACTTGAGCCTTTTACAGTTTAGCATATTGCTATGGCATTACTTTTTATACATCATGATTATACTTTTCTGCTGGATCATTAAGACCAAGTTAAAGCAAGACATATATAAGTAAAAATGTAACTTTTGTATCTGACAAGGTCAGTTAAATTCCTTCAGTATTTGCCCTAAACCATGCACAGCACCTAATAGATTTTATGTCAGTGTCAGCCACTAGATGAATCATAGCCATTGTTTGACCAATTTGGGTTCTATGAAAGCCTGAAAGACTTTTTTTCTCCCTAGGTGACGCTCTTCAGACACACTATACATCATTGATCAATATCCTCTAGGCCTCCATAATATTCAGAGATGGGTATTCCAGAAAATTTAGGACACCGCTGAGTTACAGGATGTCACAGCACTGGTTCTCTTATGTCCTGTGTCCTCACTGACCTTGAAGGGCTACAGCCAAAATATTGGCTATCCTTGTAGACCCTCTATTTCTCTAACTTTCGGTCTGCAAACTTTACTCGTTAAACATCCAGAAGTGAAGCTTAATGATATTGTTACTCCAAAACGTAGGTCGTTGAGCTTAACACCAGTATCTGCCTGAACAGCAAACACTTTAGATATAAATGGAACTATTTTCCATCAATATTCCATTGATATTCTAAAATTTAAAACCTTTTAGAATGTGAAAACAATTACGCATTTTTACACAGAAATTTAGAAGGCAAACTACATACAACATTGTAATGACAATCCTTTGAGACTTTTTCCTTTGTTTTTATCTTTTTTTTTAAACATTTACTTTAAGGAGAATATAGTAAATATTGATATGACATTAGAAGCAATATGCACTTAGAAAACCAAAATGATAGGTATTTCAAAAATAGTTTTAGTATTAAAACTGTTCTCAATATAGTTGCTTAGTTCACAGTTCTCAGCATATAGAGTCAGTCAGGTGGAGAATTCTACCCATTAACTGCTATTTTGAAAAACCTGATGGAGATTCTTAGGACCATGGCCTTAAAAACTTGCTAATATAAATTTATGGTTTTTCCAGTGCCATATTTCCTAACTGTATTCCCTGCTATCTCTACACTCTTTAATCCTTAAGTTTTTGCTTTCCATTTAACTGTGTTATACCCTTCCATTTTTATTTCTTCTTTTGGGTTCTTACACTAGGGAGACAATAGGATATTTACACATGTGGGTCTGGTTTATTTCACTACGAGTATAACTTTAAGTTGCATTCACTTACCTATGAAGGCTTCAAGTTTGTTTTTCTTTATAGCTGAGTAACACTTCATTGTATAAAAATACCACATCTTTTTGTCCATTCCTCAGGTGACAGACATTTCTGTTACTTCCAAGATTTGACTGTCACAAATTATGTTGCTATAAACATAGGTACATATATATCACTATGAAACAATGTTTTCAGTTGTTCTGTGAAAATTCCTAGTAGGAGGATAGGTGGGTTCAATGGGATTTCCAGTTGTAGTTTTTTGAGGAATTGCTGCACTGACTTCCATAATGGTTGTATCACTTTACGTTCCCAAGAGGAGTGAAGAATGGTTCTCTTTTCCCCACATCCTCTCCAACATTTGTTGTTGGTTGATTTCTTTATGATCCCATTCCTTCGTGGGTGAGATGATATCTCAATATTGTGTTACTTTGCATTTCTCTATTGGCTAGTGATATGGAGCATTTTGTTACATATTTAATAGCTTAGAGAATTTCTTCCTCTGAGAAGTAAATGTTCATCTCAGATGCCCATTTTCAGATTGGGTCTTTAAATTTTGGGGCACTAATGTATTTTAGTTCTTTATAAATTCTAGATAGAATTATAAATAATAAGCACTGCTACAAGGAGTGCTTAAGGCCTTTTCCACATTGTGAGTTGTTTTTTCACTCAATTGGTAATTTCTTTTGACATGCAAAAACTTCTCAATAAGAGGAGAGCACAGTTGTTAATTCTTTCAAGTATTACCCATAGAGTTTGATTTTTGTTCATGAACTGTTCACCTACACCTATGTCTTCGAGATTCCCATCTACTTTCTCTTCCAGGAGATTTGGTGTTTCTGTATTAGTGTTTAGATATGCAAATCATTTTGACTCTAGTTTACTGCATGTGATAGACTTGGTTAAAGTTTTAGTTTTCAGCATTTAGAAAGCCAGTTTTTCCATCACCATTTGTTAAAGAGACTAACTTTCTTCGAGTATGTTTGGCCCCTTTGTCAAAGGTAAGATGTCTCAGTGTGTTCGTAGCTGCTTCTGCATCTTTTAAACTATCCTATTGATCGTCAGGTCTATTTCATTGCCTGTACAATGCTGATTTTATCACAGTAGCTTTGTAGATAATTTCAAGTCAAGAATTGTGATGCCTCCTCCCTTGTCTTTGTTGCCAGGGTTGTCTTTATTATTCTAGGATTTTTCTGGCTTGAAATAAATTTTGGGAATGATTTCTCATTTGGGTCTGTGAGATATGTTGGTGGTAGTTTGATAGGGATTGCATTAAATTTGTATAACAATTTTTGGAGTACGGCCATCTTCACAATGTTGGTTCTTCCTATCCAAGAGCAGGGAATATGTTTCCATTTTCTAAAATACTCTTCTATCTTTTTTCAGAGTACTGTAAATTTTCATTGAATATATCTTTTACTTTTTTATTTAAACTAATTTCTACATGTTTCATTTTTTGTGGTGTCATTGTAAAAGGTGTCATTTCTCTAATTTCCCTCTCAGTGTATTTGTTAACTATGAAGAGGAATGCTATTGACTTTTGGGTATTGACTTTGTATCTTGCTACTGAATTTGTGCATTAATTCTAGTAGCTTCCTGGTGGAGTTTTTTTGGGGGGGACTTCCAAGTAAAGTATCATGTCATCTACAAATAATGATAATTTAACTTCCTTTTCACCTATTGTTAATCCTTTTATTTCTCTAGATTACAGAACTATATTGAATGGGAGTGATGATAGAGAATACCTAGTCATGTACCTAGTTTGAGAGTTAAAGTGCTCAGTTTTTCCCCATTTAGAATTATGTTACCAGTTAGATTTTCATAGTTGGCTTTTATCAAATTGAGGTAGGGGCCCCTCTATTCCAATTATTTGTAGGATTTTGAACATGAATGAGTGTTGGACTTTGTCAAAATCTTTTTCTGCATCAATTGAGATGATCATGTGGTTTTTTTTATTTCACTCTATTAATATAGTGTATTACATTTATAGATTTTTGAATAATGAACTATCTTTGCATTCCTGAGATGAATCCTACCTAGTCATGGTGTATAATCTTCTTAATGATTTGCTGGATTCTATTTGCTAGGATTTTATTGAGGATTTTCACATCTATGTTCATGAAGGAGATTGGCCTGTAGTTCTCTTTTTGCTTGTGTCTTTCCCTGATTTTGGAATCAGTGTAATACTTGCCTCCAGAAATGATTTTGGGAGGACTCCTTCCTTTTCAATTTCACTGAAGAGTTTCAGGAGTATACAGATTATATTTTCTGTAAATTTCTTGTAGAATTCATCTATGAATCCATCAGGACCTGGTCTCTTCTTGTTGGTAGGTTTTTTTTTTTAATTACATTTTGTATTTTATAGGCTTTTATTGTGTTTTTGAGAGTTGTTATGTCTTCTACATTCAGTTTTGGTAATTTGTACCTTTCAAGGAATCTGTCCATTTCATCTGTGTCTTCTATTCTGTGAGAGTAAAGATTCCCCAAGTAGCTATTGATAATCTTCTGAATTTCCACTGGGTCTATGGTAGTTACACCCTTTTCATTCCTTATTGCTTATATTTGAATTTTTTCTTTCCTCTTTTTGATGAGGTTAGTGAGGGGCTTATCAATTTTATTTAATCTGTGAAAGAACCAGATCTTTGATTCATTAATTCTTTCAATTGTTTTCTTCATTTTGAGTGAACTAATTTCTGCTATAATTTTTATTTCTTTCCACCTTCGGGCTTTGGGTTTGCTTTTCTCTTCCTTTTCTAGATGTTGAAGGTGCAGCATTAGGATGTTTATTTGTTCCCGTTCTGTTTTCCTAATGTGTAAGTTCATAGCTATAAATTTCCCTTTAAGAACTGCTTCCATCACATCCCATAGTTTCTGATAAGTTGTGCTTGAATTTTCATTGAATTGTAGTTATTGTTGAATTTTATCTGTGGCCCATTGGATGCTGAGCTGTATATGATCACTAAGTCCATTTGTTCCAAGTTCTGGTTCAGTTCTGTGGTTTCTTTTATTAAATTTTTCTGTCTTACTTATCTTTTTGTTATAAGGGTGTGTTCAGATCTCCTGTTAAGATTGTGGTATTGGATATTAGATTTTTCTTGTCCATTAGGATTTCTCTTATACAGTTTGGTGCTCCCATGTTTGGTGCATATATATTTATGATTATTATCTCTTCCTGTTTTATTTTCCCCTTAACCAGTATGTAGTCATCTTCTCTATTGCATTTGGTCATTTTTTGTTTGAAGTTCAGACTATCTGTGAACAGGATTGTTGTGCATGATTTTTTTTGAGGTCCTGGGGCATATAGTACTTTTTTCCCATTCTTTGAATTTTGACCTATGAATTTCTTTGAGTTAAGTATGTTTCTTGTGTGTTTCTTCAAGAATATTGTTGGATTTTGCTTCCTAATCTACTGTGCCAGTCTATTTCTTTTTATTTGTGATTTGAGTCAATTTATATTGATGGTTGTATTTGATATCTATTGACTTATGATTGACATGTTATTTATCTGCTGTTGTTTACTCCTTTTTTTTCCGGTGTTTAATTGTATTCCCTATTTTAATGTGAGTTCTTTCCATTCTCATTTGTGGAGTTGTAGTCATTTTTTCTCTCTTTAGAATATCTTTTAGTAATCTTGCAGAGTTGGCTTTTTCATCATGAAATTCTTTAGTAGTCTTAAGTCATGGAAGTATTTCACTTCTCCATCAAACTTGAAAGAGAATTTTTCATGGTATAATAGATGGGGCTGGAAATTTTTCTGGAGGACCTGAAGTACTTTATTCCTTGTTGTTCTTGACTTAATACTTTGTGAAGCTAAATCTTCCATTATTCTGTTGAGTTTTCCTTTAAATATGGTCTGTTTCTTTTCTGTAGTGGATTTTAACATGTTCTTGTGCTGGATTTCTAGGATCTTGATTATCATTTGTCTGGGTGTCTTGTTAATTGGGTTGATCCTATTTGGAGTTCTATATGCTTCAGTTAGCTGAATGTCAGATTGTTTTCCCATATTTAGTAAGCTTTCTGCTATTACTTCTGCCCATTTTCTTTTTATATCATTTGTATTGACTTCTGCTTTCTCATTGATCCCTATTAGACTTATGTTGTTCATCTTTTCATTATCTTACAGATGTTAAATTTTTTTCCTGCATCTTAGTTGTTTGTAAGAGATCTTATCTTTTCAATAGCTGCAATGATATCTTCAAGATCTGAAACTCTATCTTTACTTTCATTCAAACGGTTTTTCCAGCTTGTGTTTAACGTTTTAATTTCCTGTATATGTCTTTGAATCTACTTTATGCATTCTATATCTTTCCTATATTGCTCATTCAAGGATTCCATTGTTTTTCTATTCTCTTCTATTTTTATCAGTATCTTCTTGAGAAGCACTTAGCAATTCTTTTCATTATAGTTATCATTTCTTTCTTTTACTTCAGAGATTATTTCTGATGTGATTTCCTCAATATCTTTCTGCAGTTGTTTCTTTACTTCAGAAGCTATTAATTCAGAGACTTCAGATTTCAGATTTGCAATTTCTTCTATGCTATTTTGCCTTGTGTTTGTTCTCAGTGGGCTCAGGACCTGAGAATGCATTTTGCTCCTTCTCTTTGTTATTTCGTGTAGCACTATCCCCTGACCTTTGGTATAGAGCTTTCATGCAGTTATAATCTTAGCACCTACCAAAATTCTTACCCAAAAGAGATTTTGTGGTTAAGGCAGTTAAAGATTTGTATTTACAGAACTACATTTAGGAACTCTAATAATTGGTAGTGATATTTAGCAGCTGACAAACTTATATCTAATGGGTTTGTATTTTAGACCATAAGAGCAAACAGTGTGTTTGTGTAGCTAAGCAGATATTAAATTTGGAATTTGTATTTAAATTAGTTCCCCTATGTTCTGTCTGACCACCTTCCTCTGATGTACATGGGGTTTTCCAGGGAGGCTAGTTCAACTGGGTTACCTGTTGCCCCATCTCTTAATCAAGAAAGGAAGTAAATGGATGCTCTCATAGATCTGGGTCTAGCAAAGTGTCTCAGCTTACTGGGTACAGATCTATCAGGCCTTTGTTTGGCTGCTGTGCTCAGCTTCTCCCTGCTTCAGCCCATTGAAGTGAATTCGCTGTGTCCCTCTGTCAAGATGTTCAGCTCTTGGATTAGCTGGGTGGGTCTGGCCCCTAGCCTCTCTACAAGAAGTTCTGCTGCAGGGTTCCACACCAGGCCTGTCTGATGGAGGAGGTTCCCACAAGTTTGCAGATGGTACTACACGCATACTGGGCCTGGGCTCTGACTGGAAAGGGATCTGGGGACAGTGTGAGCAGGTGGAAGGTCTCACACACATACAGACCTGTGTTCTGGCTGGGAAGGGACTGGAGGTTATTTCTTACAGCAGGACCCTGAAAAGTTTTGTTGTTTTCTAAGTATAGGTTAGAAGTTTAGGCCTCTGACACAGATGTTGAAGTCTGAACTGGCAGTAGGGTTACAGGTGCCAGAACAGTGGCTTTAGCTTGCATAACACATGGTGGAGATCTGGTGACTGGGGTTGACATTTCAGTCAATTAGATCCCCAGAGGGGTCTTAGAAGAGCAGGTTTGGCATCATTGGTGGCAGCTTGCTTGCTTTCTTTCTTTCTTTCTTTCTTTCTTTCTTTCTTTCTTTCTTTCTTTCTTTTCCTTCTTTCTTTATTTCTTTTTTTTCTCTTTTTCTTTTTCCAGTACCAGAGATTGGACTCAGGCCCTTGCACTTGCCAGCCAAGCACTTATTCTACTGAATTATCTCCCCAGCCCAGTGGCAGGTTTTCAAAGAGCAGCAGGAAGCAGCTGAAGGAGAGTTTGGGCAAAAATGGTTTTGTCCAAGCTGATTTCATCTTTATCACAGCTAATTCTATCAATTAACAGCTGTATTCAGCATCTGTAGTGGTCTAAAGCTATTTGGGAAGTTCAGTACATCACATGGCACCTGGATAGTTAGGTCTTGCCCTAAGGTGAGCTTACTTTTTTTTTATCAAAACAATAGTTGTTAGACTATAGAGACAAAGCTGGAGAACTCTTAGCAATCAGATCCAAGTATTTTTTTTTTTTTTTTTTTTTTTTTTTTTTTTTTTTTTTGTCTTTTTGAGACAGGGTCTCACTATGCAGTTCAGGCTGGCCTTAAGCTCACTTTGTAGCTCAGGCTGGTCTCGAACTCACAACAATCCTCCTGCCTCCGCCGCTAGAAGCTACCAGTGGTGACAATCTGAGTAAGTATCATTGTTTTTGTGAATTCAAGGTCCCAAATTCTATAGAATCTAGCAGTCCCAATAAACTGGTGGAGTTTATAGTTTCTGCCAGGTACTATAGCATAGCTTTTGTGTTTTTCTAGCAGGCAGCTTAACTGTCATTAAGCAATGACAGAAATGCTTTCACAAAGAATTTTAAAAAAATTTAAACATCTGGGAGGTTGAGCCCAGGTCAATTGGTTTTACAGTCCAGAACTGAGGTCTTCCCACTTAAAAGCTAAGAAGTGCTGGCTGATAAGGGCAACTTGAAATCAGAAGAAGGCATTTTTAAGTCCAGGCCAGAATACTAGAAGGCTGAGGGTAGGCAGAATACTGAAGTAATGTATACAAGGACAATCATGGTGGTATTGGAAGCTCAGATGTCTTGAACTGCCTTTGCAAGCAAGAGAGGTATATGTTAGCAGTCTGGCAATCTATAAACATTTTAAAGTTTTGAAACCTCTGTATCTGTGGTTGAAGTTTTGGTCAAGTGTGAAGGTTGATGACAGTTGGGAGTTGCCCTGAGATGTAGTTTTATAATCTGAGGTAAGTGGTCAATTGTCCAATTCCAGGGCCCAGGGTATAGTGACAAAATTATGGAGCTGGATGTGACAGAGAAACAGACTGCCTCAAAGCAGCAAAATCTGTTGCCAGAGACTCCCTGAAAATAGTCGATGAGTTCCCAAACCTCTGTGTTGATTAAATAGCAGTCCAGAAAGGACTGAATGGGTTGGGAACTGCAGGATGTAAGATGATGGCTGTGTTGTTGATGGCACAGAGATCTTGCCCAAGGTAAGCAACAGATATCAGGCTGATGTGTGGTCAGAGGCCTGTTTGTGCTTCCTGTGACACCTGACAGCAACAGGGATCACAGTGAGGTGTTGTGGCTGATGATGAGGCCCAGGGACAAGCCTTTAGCTATTATCTCTGAGAGAAGAGTTTTCAGAACTTCAGGATTGTGGTTGTCTGCTTCAGGCAGAGGCAAGCATCATCTTCATCAGTCAAAATGAAAGTATAGAGTTAAAAGAGAAGTTAGCTGATTGCCTTGGTATGAAGGAGTTGTCCTGTCAGGCTTCAAGTTTGCTTCTCGCAGAAGAGGTAAGGGGAAAGAGTTCCAGTTTCTCTGGTGATGGTAATTTTTTGACAGAGGAAACTCTTAAAGGTAGAGAATTCTGTTCCATTTTCTACCAGTAAAGTCACATGTTTGCACCCTATGGTTGTAATGACCTTGGGTTCTCAGAGGCCCAATTTGATAGTGTTTTGTCTGTCTTATCTATTCAGGCTCAACATGGTGCAATTCTTTTGTTAAGGCTGACAGTCCAATTTTTCTTCAATCATAATGTCAAACTCAGAAAAAAATTGTTGATAGTCATCTCCGGTAGATATTATATGATGTCATCTGACCAGGATAGGGGCATCTTGAGAGAGGGGGTCCTGTGAGACTCAATGCAGCCAATGGTTAGATGGAACTAGTTCAATTGGCTGAAAGTACACAAGTTATAAACAAGAAGGGAGGCTATAAGTGTTGGAAACTACTGCAGCAGCCAATGAGGATGCCAAAGGGAATTCTCAGGAAGAACGACTTCTTCTTTCTTTCTTTCTTCCTTTCTTCCTTTCTTTCTTCCTTTCTTCCTTTCTTTCTTTCTTTCTTTCTTTCTTTTCTTTTTCCTTCCTTCCTTCGTTTTTTAGACGCAAAGAGCAAGGATTTTTTGTTTATTTTTTAGTTCCATAAAAGCCCTTTTTACTGTCATCAGAAACTACATTTTGACTAATAATTTGGATTTCTGATTCCTTATGTATATGTTGTGTCCCGCTGAATAACAGTGCAGTAACAAAGGATGAGTGCCTTTTAGAACAAGACCATTCAGAACCCTACCTGGCTGTGCCCTTCAAGGGGACTTAAGTGTGACTTAGCTAAGCAGGGTGGGAGGCATCCATTATGTCATATGTTAATCACTGTGGAACCTCAGGTGTGGCCTAGTCAACCACCATGGCCAGGGGTTTCCAGTCTTGGTGCACAGATGTGACAGCTCATTGCTTGTGCTGTCTATTCCATTCACACAATCATTTAGCAGACACTAAGAGGTTAAACATTCCAACTCCCCTTTAGGGTGGCCTTAACTAAAAAGAGCTGATGAAGCGCTTCTGCTTGAACTGAGTAGAGATGACCAATTAACTACTCCCCAGGGATCTGTTGGGATCAGACAGGCAGGTAGACAGACAGAAAAACAGACTCCATCCTCTTCTTTTTGTGGTCCAGTGTGAGATGCAGCCAGGAATACTTTGCCAAACTTCTAAGGAGACTCCTGAAATCTTGAGGGCACACCTTCCCATCAGAACCTAGAGAGGTCTTAGCCCTTTCTGAGAGAACCATGACTGGTGACCAAAGAAGTCAGTATGTTTGGTCTTCCTACCTAACACTCCAGATGCAATGACAAACAGAAACATTGAAATGACCAAGATTCAGGGCCAAATTTATTTATAGTGATGGGCATTGATTGAGCTCATTCCAGGCCCTATTCTCTGGTGGTCTAGGGCTTATCAAGGATAAGCAGGCAAGAAGTAAAAAGCAAAATGGCTTTCCAATCAAAGATTGGTTTATACCATGTGGATCATTGGTTGTGCATCACAGTAACCAGCTGTTTTTAAAAGACAGAACTATTCCCTGGGCAACTAACAAACTGAAGTACACTGGCTTGGAGTGGGGTGCATTTTTTGCTACACCATCATAATGCTTTCACCAGTTAAAGGAGTGCAGGAAAATAAATTTAATAACTTGAGGAAGTATATTCAAATATACAAATCCATATCTGGATGTCGTCTAATAATTAGGAGCAAAGAGACCATCCTAAGTATCTGGTTAGACAACTTAAATGGTTTCACCCCTAAAAAAATACTAATGTTCTGAAAACTCAGTTCTACATTATCCTGAAATTTTTTTCATTCATCAATTATTCATGTCCACAACATAATATATATCAGGTTTCTTTTTCTGCATATGCAATCCACATGTAAGAGTCACAGACCACAGGGGACATTGACTTCAGTGCAGCACCTGGGAGTTCACTCCAGTTCTCTTTCCTACATGAGAGAGGCTCATTTTCCTGATTTATGCTTCAGCTTTTCCTCCCAGCTCTTCGGAGAAGAGAAACAGTGTGCACATTTTCTTTCTTTCCATTGATATGAGACAAGAGCACTGATAACTGAAAAGATTGATATCTGAGCACTGAAAGATAAGAGTGAATCTCATGTTGGCCTTGGTGTTTGTTCTTCCCACCTGAGCATTTGAGCCAGAGCGAGAAAATCATTTTCTATCGCAATTGATTTCCTCACAGTCACACCACAGCAGGAACTCTGTTTAGCCCTCTGCCAGCAGCTGCCACTTCCTTCCTTTCCTTATTTGCTTGGTCTCCTCTTTATACTTCCTCTCTCCAATAATTGCATTTCATTTCAATTCACTCCAACATTAAATTTTCATAGCAATACAGCATAAGCCTCAAACTTCAGCTGAAATCTTCATGGCATGCAATCTTCCCAGAGTTAGAGTAGGATGAAGCAAACAAGACAGAAAAGGCATCAGCCAAACTGTAATGTGCTGACTGACCCCTGTCACAAGTCTGAGTCAGTTCCAAGTAGGGATAATGATGTTTCCTGGCCAGAGTAGGATGAAAGCAGCTTAGAAGAAAGAGAAATTATGAGTCTGTGGTTAATACCAGGGGGAGAATGAGTCATAACTTTCTCTTAGAAGACATTGTGTTAACTCAGCAGGGGTCAGGTAGAAAGAGTTTTTCTGGTAAACAGCTGCTCCTGTTTACCTCCATCTCCTCTTTTCCAATCATCTTGAACATCTTTTGGAGAGGATTAAAATTCATGAGCTGAATCTAAGGGATCAAGCTGCTAATAACGTATGCATTAAATCCAGAGGTCATCATTTGCTCTAGATTGAAGACTTACTTGAATTTCAGTGTAGAGCTATTACAAGTCCTTCATACTCCATAGTTTAATGATGATCTTTAATTCATGAACTGGTGTCATTAAGAACCACATTTTCTCAATTAAAAATATTAAAACATTAATTTAACATAGATCATAATGCTATGCTTCATCTAGTGGGTTTTGAACTATCTGTTGTTTCGTTTTTTAAATACTATATTACCAAAACTACTAGTTTGCCCTTTACATCTAAAAAAAAGAAAAGGCAATCTAAAATATAGCTGGAAACTTCATCTTTGCTTTCTTGTTAATTTTTACAGCAGAATATTGTCAAAAATCTTTAGGGCTAATATTACAGAGGCCGTGGGCATAGTTATCCCAGGAACCCAAGGTAGCACTGCTTCATTCTCATTCATCCTACCAAGAATTTCAAACTTTTCTTCTCTATTTGTGGTAAACAAAGTACCCCAGAAGGACTTGCCTAACTAAGTCCAGATGTGAATGAAACTGACATCTCTCTTTATAACTTCCTAGCATATAATACCAATTATCTTCAACTTTGAGCCATCAGCTAAATTGTAAGAGAACAAAAAGGTACCATTCATCATCCACTTACATGTGTTAATTATATTCCAAGGTACAGAACTGGCAACTTTTACATTTGCTAAGAGAAGCACAAGGGGGTAATTAATGACACAAGAAGTTTGAATGAATTAGCATGCATATAAAGATAATAATCCACCTCAAGGAAGGGAGTTCAGTGTGATTTAGGTTTCAGTGTTTGTATTACCTAGCTGCAAGGGTATTATTTACATGTCTATTGCCAGTGTGCTAAATGGCACTGAGACTGTTTGTCAGGAAGGCCTGTCAGAATTTCCTTTTAACGAATGCTTCTAGACTTCAGTATTGTTTTCATGTATGACCAACAACAATATAGCAAAAACAATAAGCAAAAGACCTATGCTGTTGAGGTGAAGTAAACACTTAATCCCCAATAATTTTATGTTTGCTTTTTGCTTTGGAAAGTAATCAATTATCTTTAGCTAACAATCAATAAACAGAACAATAACCTCTCTACAAAAAATGATTAATTAGACTTCTGGGCTATATTTGCTATCCTGGAATTAATTTCTTTCTTTCTTTCTTTCTTTCTTTCTTTCTTTCTTTCTTTCTTTCTTTCTTTCTTTCTTTCTTTC
>PVKA01001466.1:0-13279 GCA_004027165.1 Ctenomys sociabilis
TAGCAATAATTGATCAGAAATTAGAAATGGCACACATTTAGAAGAACAAGATGAGAGGTATTCAACTGTGGTTTTTGTATTGCATATTGCTGTCTTCATTGTATTTGCTCAGATTACAGATATTAGCATATAGAGTTAGTCAAAACACTAACTTTAAACACTAACTGCTACTTTTAAAAAGCTGATAACAATTTGTACTTCTATCAGCTCAGCTACCCTGTATATATACTTGCATGATTTTACCACTTTCCTAACTTTTCTCCTTTCCCTCATCTTTATTGTTTATTCCTTATGTTGTTTCTTTCCCTTTTACTATGCCTTTTTTTTTTTTTTTTTTGTGACACCAGGGATTGAACTCAGGACCCTGTACTTGCCAGGCAAGTGCTTATTCTTCTGAGCTATCTCTCTGGGCCTACTATAGCTATTATACCTTTCAGATTTTATTTATTCTTTCAGATTCTTATACTAGGGAGACAACACGATATTTAAACATGTGGGCCTGATTTATTTCACTTACGAGTATAGCCTTTAGTTGTATCCATTTGTTTAAGTATAAAGGCCTCAACTTTGTCTTTACCTAAGTAATACTCCATTGTATAGAAACACCACATCTTTTTTAATCCATTTCTTAGGTGATGGGCATTTTGGTTGTTTCCAAGATTAGGCTATGACAAATTATGCTGCTATAACACTGAAAATTATTGGAAGATGAGAGAAGATAAGAAATTGTTTATTTTTTTTTTAACAATTATGATCATTTTTCTCTATGATTTTATGTGTTTCTCCCTAAAATAATACTTTCATTGTTATTTCTGTATGTAGATTTGAGTTACAGAAAAAGAAGTGTAAAGTCAGATTTTTCCCTTACTTACCTCATTCTCTACCTTTCCCCATATTTCTCCCATGACTTGTCCACTGAAGACCAGTGGCAGAAAAAACTTCTAGAAACAGCAAATAACTCCATGTGCTAATCATATTTTCACAGTTGTGACAAAATACGTCAGAATAATAACTTAAGAAAGAATAATTTATTTTGTCTCATAGTGTCAGTGTATAGGTAGTCGGCTCCAGGGCTTACGATGAGGCAGAAACATGGCAGAAGGGTCTGAGAGGAGTGCTCCCCTCGTGGCAGCTAGGAAGGAAGTGGACAAGGGGTGAGGAGGAAAGGGAGAGGAGAGCAGGGTGGGGTGGGGTAGGGTGGGGCAGGGCGGGGCAAGGAATATATGGAGCCAGGGTCCTAGATTTAAGATCATTTAAGACCACATAGGTATGGCCTTCCTCCTACAAGGTCTCACCTACTAATTGCCCATGTGACTATGAATCCATCAGTCAATCAGTTCAGTGACAAGATTAACACTTACATGATTCAGTCACTTTAGTTCCACCACTAAACTTTGCTGAATCAGAAATCAGCTCTTCAATCTGTGAATGTTCCTATTTTGTATTTGAACTGCAACACTCTGAAAGTTAATGCAAGACTACCTGGATGCTCTAAACCAACTCAAAACATTTGCTTTTCACAGTTATTTTAATTTTGGAGAAAAGCTGAAAGTTGCATAGTGTCAGACCTGCTAAATAAAGCAGAGAAAGACACATCACAGGGCTTTTACAAGCCTACCTTTCCCTTAGGTGGCAATTGCCTGCAGTGTTCACTGTTGTTTTGATTATACTTGATAAATCATATTTCTACTCAGGAAAGAGAACTTCCAGAACCGCTTCAGAAAGTGGCATGCAAGATGAGATAAGTGTGTCCAAATACAGGGGCAGTCCTGTAAGGGAGATTGAGGACAACATGTGTCTTAATGTAATAATTCATTTTTTAAACTAAAATACACACTGTATTTTGACCAGCATTTGTATTATGTCATTATCCACCTACCTAGGAATATACATTTTCAGGTTTGTAATTTCTTTCTCTTACTTTGATGGAAGCTATACTATATTTCTATCTCAGGGCAAAAGTAGATCCAATTTTACAGGTATAATGTCATGCCTGGGTGATACTGGAGAAGTTACTGTGTTATTTCTTGGTTTGGTTTTCTGTTCAAAAATGATACAAGGTCTTTTTTCTGAGCCTATGGTCCATGAAAAATTTGAGGCTTCCCTTATAATAGTGCACAATTTTTCAATATGTAGATGGAGTGTCTAAAGATTTTATTAAAATCTAACGAAATCCATGAAGTCACAGTTGAGAATTACTGGACTTAATATTCAATCTTCCCCTTTACTCCAACATTCTATCAAATCTTTATCATGGGAACTTGGGAGCTGGATGCTATTTATGCTAACATCACACTTGATATATTTGGGTCAGTTCAGGTTTGCAGCAATAAATTTAGAGTTTAACATACATTTGATTTTCTCTTGAAAAAAAATTGCTTCCTCTCTCTCCTCCTAATCTCTTAATGCCTGAAGATTTTCAGTTTTGCTTTTGAGGAGTGGGTTTGCTTTACAGTTTCTTTACCTATGAATGAGGAATCACACACATGCTCAATTTCAGTGCTCATGAATTAAAAAAAGCAGGATTAAAAGTGGCTGCAGCATCATAGGCTATGTGCTGAAATATAATAATTGTGATTACTGCAAACAAAGCAGTGTATATGTTGAAAGCTATGACCGTGAGAGGCAGCTGCTTTGCATTTTATTAGAACACTTATAGTAAATATAAACAACAAGCACACCAATGATGAAAGGTAGCCCTAGTCATTGAGGGTGGTGTAACAAAAACTTTCTAATTCCTTTGTGTGTACGTCGTTCTTCCAAAAATCAAATGCATCTATTTCCCTTTAACTCATCCTTCCCAATGGAAAATGTTATCAATGGTAAGTACATTTATTTATGCAAAATTTTGTACCTCATTGACAGCTTCAGAATGAATTTTCCAACATTCAGAAGGAAAAACTCTCCAATATATGTCAAAAATTTTCAAGTCCTTTCTTACTGATGTGTATCATACACTGACAGTGACGTGTGTCAGAGACAAACATTTAGGCTCCTTCCCTGATGTCAGCCATGCCGACTCATTTGCTTTTCTAATATTAAGGATTGGCATTGATTTCCCTTTTCTGAAGTGAAAGGAAGGAAAACTCCAGGTTTTATATAAAGGAAAAAAGTTTACCGCTGCATAGATTTTAAGGCCAAGGAAGAAAATGTCTCTTGAACTCAAGATGAAAGCTTGCTAATTGTACTCTCCAGCCCATTATGGTAATAAATATAGTTCTTGCATGGACAGGTATAACTCATACTACAATTTATATGCATATGAAACTGATCCATGTTTAAAACCTTCTGCAAATGCTTTCTCCCTGAAACTCTATGAGGGCAGGTGTTTGGCCTATCTTGTTCATTTTGCAAATATCAACACAGTACCTGACGTATATAGAAACTTTAATAGTAGTTATTTTAATGAATGAGTACGTGGATGGCTGAATAAGTGAGATAATAAAGATGCCAGGAGATATTCCAAGTCAAAACTTTGAAGTGATTTCTTTAATTTTTATATTATAGGCATGTACATTTTCATGATATTATATTCTCATAAATCAAGACTTTTATAATGTATGCATGTATGTATGTATATATATATATATATATATATATATATATATATATATACTTTTTTTAAAAGATGCTTTTCTTTATATATGGAATAACAGGCAAATGGTACAGGGTTTTAGTAGCTGAGTGTGTCTGATATGGGATATATTTTTTAGGGTTTTTTTCTGTGTGTGTGTTTTCAGGGTTTCACTATACAACTCAAACTCACAGTGATCCTCCTGCTTTCAGCCTCCCCAGTGCTGATATTACAGGTGTGCACCACCATGCCCAGACTCAGTAGCCAGCTCAGAGCACCCAGGGGTGGGGCTGGAGTTTCATGTGGTACCAAGAATGGAACCCTAGCCCCTGTGCTTGCCTAAGCAGGCACTTAGTCCACTGAGTTGTCTCACTGGCCCTGGTACAGGACATTTTTATAAACATTACATTGTATGTGCAATTCTTCTGGAAAATCTGAAATCATGCTTGGCTGAGGAAGCTAGAGTGTGACAAGGACGAGAGTTTGGGGAAATCTTCCCATTCTACAATAGACTATCAGAAGGAATTAATTTGTCCAAAGTTTCTTGGGGAGCTCAGACTTACTTTGGAATCATAAACCAATGCTAGGAACTGGTGATTGCAAAAGGAATGGAGAGAGTTTTGGTTGCTCAGTATTAGGAAGCTGGGTGAGGTAGGGTCTAGGGAAAACTCAAGAATAAAGGCTGTCTTCCAAGAAGGTGTCAGTCTGGAGTTTATGTTAATCTATATTGATAAGACATGGTCCAGGGGAAGACTATTATTTTTTGGGGAAAGACACATAGGCAATGAGGGAGCATTCAAGATTTTTTGTACATCTGCATTATGATTATGAGGTTGAGCCTGGTTTCAGACAGTAAGACTAATTTCATACTCCATGTGGAAGGGTAAGAGATCCAGATTGCCTTCTGCTTCACTTGAGGATGGCTCTGGGATAGACTAGGAAGTACTTCTTTGTAGCTGAAGTGTTCTGGGCCACACAAGTGAGGCTTAAAATAGGCAAAGGTTGACAATTCAACCCACCAAGAATCTAATACCAAGTCTTGGCTTCAAGAATTGTCATTCATATGTAAAGAAGCTGTAAGTACTATTAAAAGAAATAAAAATATGTCCATTTTGAAATCCAACATGATTCTCCTTATAAAAGCTGTCCTTCTCTTCAGGGTGTGAGAAGGTGGGTTGAAATAGTGTCTTGATAAGACAGTGAATTTAAGTCCAGTCTGTTCTCAAAGACCTGTAGGAGGAGAGAAACTTGAACACAATTTGTCCAACTTACAACCAAAGGACAACAATTCAGCCACTAACTTAAGAGTAAAGAAAGAGAATTTTAGAAGCCCATGTTTGGCTTTGTTCTAGTAAACAAGAGGACAAACACCTGGAAGTTTCATCTAAGTCCTAAATGGAAGGATGGTTCTTTGCAGTAGGCTTTCTCCAAGGTCATAGTATGGTGACTCCATGAACCTTCCTTTTTCCCAGGATTATAGTATCTGTGTAATATTTGAAATTACCTGGCTTTTCCTCGCTTAGGTTTCACTCTATCCTAGAACAATGTGAGAGCTGCTACTATTCCTGATGTCTGATTAATGTGGCTCCATTCATTTCAACTCTGTATCACTCCAGTTGGCTAATGGTAAGCGAAGAAGGTCAATCATCCATACCCAAAGGAACGGGTGGCTTATTGGTCTCTTCTCTGGACAATGTGGTGGAGCCACTACCATTTAGACCTCTGCAAGCAAACCAGCTTGTGTGAATGTTTTAAATACCTTTTGTGCTGCATATACTCTCAATAATAACATTCAATTAGTAAGCTAAATATATGGAGAAAATTCAGAATCTTGATACCATGAATACTAGATTTCTCAGTAACTGAATTTTAAAAATATGTCCATCATGTTACTACAAGGGTTCTGTCAGCCAAGGTCAAGCAGCATAGTACTGATAGTTATTCTTATAGTGATCTGATGCTGGGCACAAACACCAGGAAATAGAATAGCAATTATTTTTTCCCAAATACATTTAAAAATTAAAGGTGTGCATAATGCCAGGTCAGTGGCCTGGAAGATAAGCTCAAATACAAATATACTGTTTCTGATGAAGAAAACATTTTTATTTGTATAAAGTATTTATTAGGTATTGGATTTTATAAACAGTTTGGTCCTGAAGTCTTTATTTTTAAAAGGTTATTCTGAATGCATTACCAAGTATCTTGTGGAATATTTCACATAAAAGGAGGCAGAAAATGTGTAAATGTAAACAGGCTAATTGTATGCAGATATAAATTATGGATGTTGGTCTTATGAAAAAGCATTGCTGATTTGCAGGGGTCTTACTCAGCAGCTCTGTGTCTTGTCTAAGGGGATATTTAGTATGGCTGTGATGTGCAGAATTTAAAACAAAACTTTGAATTCTGGAGAATAAAATATAGTCAATTGTGCTAAGACCACACTGTTGGGAGTCTGAGGTTTTATCTCATTTTATTGCTGTTGGCATCAGCATTCATTAGCTCTGCTGTCCCTGTGTGCTCTTGTCTCAAGGGCCCGTGTAAAGGCAAAGGCTTGGTATGGGCTGTTGATATTCTGTGATGCTTCTCAACAACCCCTGCAGGTGACACTGTCCCTACCAATCTACGCAGTGTTCCTTATGCAAGCGGACATACTGTATTCACACTTAGAGTTAAGGAGATCCATCCAGAGTCTCAGGTGACCAAGGTTGCTAGAGCTTTTCTCCATTCAGAAAAACAAACTATACTACGAAACTTAAAAAAGATGACATAAGACAAAAGACAGTCAAACTGAAAGGTTTGCATGGAAATGGTTATGTTATAGTTTCCACTTGTGTACAAAATGTACCATATCACCATCAATTTTTAAAATCGGACTTATATCAACTATTTTAACGTTGAATTAAAGAAAATATCCATCCTATACCACAACACTGAGAAAGTATAGAAAGTGAGCAGGTTTATAAAATGTAAAATCTTTGCCCTGGTGTTTTATGATATATGATGCAAAATAGCATAGAGATTTATGTGAACAGCACAAACCTTTATCAGACATGTGATACAAGTGCATCATAGTAAATCATTGACTCTACTGGGCTGCTTTCCAGGTCCCTGTACCATCCACTTGTCAATATGTGGGAAAACAGATCTAAAATATAAACAAAGGTTTTCTTTTTCTTATTCTAAATCACTAGTAGTTGAATTTATTTAAAAACAATGAGAACTTCTGGAGTCCCCAAAACACAAAGGGGAAAAATACCTGACATGCAGGGCTGAACAGAGGAGAGGCTGATTTAACACAGTGTCAGAGGTTTGATCCTGTATTCCACTGGCTCCAAGGCTGAAACTCCACAGCAGAAGGTGTGGTGGGAGTAAAACAGTCAGTCCTTGGCTGGAAAGAAGCAGAGCACAAGGGAAACACCAGAGAGGAAGGTGCTGGGACACCAGACGCACCCCTCAAAGCCCTCCTTCTGAGTACTGCTTGGAGCCACTAATAGCCCATTCACCAAGTGAGCTCATGTCTTGAGGAAGTTTAGTCTCTCTTTATCCAATCAGGAACCCTCAGAACAGTTCTGTATTGGGGATCAAAGTCTAAATATTTGAGTCTCAGGGGGACACTTTGCATTTAAACTATAATAGTTCACAACTGTAAAATATGTTTTAAAAAATGATTTTTTATAGAGTCTGAAGAAGGCAGCTCCTGTATTAACTCTCTGGAAAGAATGGAATGCATTGCATGGAAGAGTTTTCTTATGTGATGAAGTGAAACACACTAGATTCACAGTTGTGCATAGGATCTGATCTTTCCTTGATCTACAATGTGTATATCCAGGTCACTCACCAAGGAAATGTTTTCTTGATTGGATTATACTGTAGAATAGAAGGTCTGGAGGGAGTTTCATTTTGATTTTTTTAACTATCTGCTCCTTCTTTAACTGACTGAAGGGCTCTTATAGTAAATTTCTCTTCTTAGCAATTTCAAGATGTTTTAGCGAGGACATGACACCCAAATATGCTCAGTCAATTTAATGGGTTACCTAATTGGAGTGAAGTAGATGGTGTCAAAATGTTAACATATTGCCTTATGTGATCTCGTATGCTTAGGTTTCCATTGGTAGTCTCGAAAATGAAGTGTGAGTAAGCCCTGAAGGGACATCTTTTTAGCAGATAGTCATTGAATATTTACTGTAAGCCAAAAAAATAGAGAAAAATATCCTATATTTACTCTAGTGAGGCAAGGATTCAACCAGGTTTAGTTGACAGGAGTTAATGACAGAGATATTCAGAATTTGCTGCTGTAGTACAGCATCCTTTGTAGTTGCTGTTGCAGGTTGCATATGCCAAGCACCCTAACCAGTACAGACTGAGAGTAATTTGGCTCATTTGAGACGTGTGACCAGCCCAACCTTATTCTAATCTGATGTCTTTACACTCTAGTGTGATAATCCATATTGCCTCAGTTGTCCAGGTAACAAGACACTCAACAGTCTTATGTTTACACATGTTTAGTTTCATTGTTTTGGAAACAAAAGGTACCCATGTTTTTCACAGAAAATACCATAATGCCTTGCCAATTTAGGATGGAAAGAAGTTATTGAAAGTGGTGGAGGGTGGCATGAAATTCTGTTTAGTTGAATGGGGCTCACCTCTATCTCTCAGACCTCTCCATCTGGCCCAAGAGAAGCCTTCCAGTGTCAGGCGCTCACTCTGAAGCATGATAAATCCAGTAAGTATGTGATAAAATATAACTGAACAACTACAGTACTTGTTTGAATGAGATATGCCAAAATGCAGACTCATTTATTAAACTCCACAGTTCAAATACACTTTTATTACTAAGATAGCTCTGTAAATATAGCATAACAAAAAAGTTAATAAAAGCTATTATAATAAAAATTATGGCTGTAATAACTGCAACTCCATAAAATTTCCAAGAAACTTGGTAGTTTATTCTCCCTTGATAGAAATTATACTTGTACATACAAACTTTTTGATGTTTTAAAAATATGGTAATAGAATTCTGGAAAGCTACTTCCTTGCAGAGTACCTAAGGCTGAATTATCAAAGGGAAACCCAGAAATGTGACGGGAATTCATCTCAACTTAGCAGGGCTTAATGAGCTTGGCTCTGACCTCGTAGATGCCTACACTCTACAAATAAGCCAAGAGCTGGAGCCACAACACAGGCAGGAAACCAGTCTTCAGGGGCAGCTTCGAAGGAGTATGTGACCTCTGATTCAGGAAAAGATGAAGTGCTATTCCAGGATATTGGTGATACTGTGGTAGTATAGATGTGCTCCAGGGAAACATCCTCCAGCCAACAGTTACCTGAGCCTCTTCAATAGTGGCCTGTATAGTAGCTTAGACTGACGAGTGGCAAAGGAAGTTTTAATCAGTGCATTGACATGCATTGACAATAGTGATTTTCCTGGTGCAACTTAATTTTCAAGTTGAGTTTGGATCATACATCTGTTTGTTCATTTATTTATTTATTTATTTTTATGCATTTGGTACAATGTCTCACTATGCAGCTTGGACTTGTAGTAATCCTCCTGTTTTGAGCCTCCCCTGCACTGAGCTTATAGGTGTGTACCACCATGTCCATTCTTGGTGGCCTGCTCAGTGCAGGGGGCATGGCCAGTGTGGCATGCGGTGCTAGGTATCAAAACCTGGTCCCTGTGCTTGCCTAAGCAGGCACTTAATCTGTTGAGCTGCCTCGCTGGCTCTAAGACCATAAATTTATATTTCATATTATTATCAGTAAATTAAATGTGGTAATATGGAGGTAACATCAATTTCATTCTCCTCATCTTCCTTGTCCTCCTCCTCCCCGTGCTTCTACTTCTGCTTTTTCTTCTTCTGGCTTACTGCTCTCATTCATACTATTAAGAAACTGGAGTAACTGATGACAAATTCTTAATGTCAAGACCACTAATTTTATAGTTCTTGGTTATAGAATCTGGCCAATTCAAAAGTTAGGATCCCTAGGCTGCATGTAGTTTCACCAGCCTATAAACCCAGTCAGTACTCAGGAGGCTGAAGCAGGAGCATTTTTTGTGAGTTCATGGCTGGTTGTGCTAGCAAGTGAGTTAAAGGCCAGCCTGAACTCCATAGTGAAATTCTGTCTCAAAAAGACATAAAAATAAAAATTAGGAACCTGAAAGTGTGTAGACATCATAACCAAAATATACTTAATATAACATAATATAGCCATTCACATCTAATTTGCTAAATACATTTTTGATACATTTTGTTAATTTTCTAATACTGTAACAAACACCCAAGAAAATGAAGCTCTTTCTTAGAGAAAAGTTTATTGAACCCAACTTTTTATATGAAAAAAGCCAATTCAGCTCATCTCCCATTGCTTTAGGTCCTATAGCATGGTAGTGTGTCCTGATGCATGTGAGTAAAAAAATCATTCCCTCATGTCTAGGATGCAAAAGAAGTGAAAAAGAAGCGTCTGATGCCCCATGTGCACATTCAGGTGCCCTGTAGACCTCTTACTTTGCTTCCTGTCCTAGAAACTCTATTTCCTTGCAATAGCATGAAGCTAGAGTAACATTTTTAATATATCAGCCTTTAGAAGACATTTCAAATCTAAGCTATCATGTAAGGTGAATTGGAAAAACTGGATACTTGTATCCAAAAGATATAAAGTGGACACATATCTTTCATCATATAATAAATTAAATTGAAGATCAGAACATTAAACTTAATGGAAGATAAACAGATAAAACACTTGAAGTCATAGATGTAAGAAAGGAATTTTCTAAACAACAGCAATTGCACAAGCAATGATAGCAAGAATCAACAAGTGGGGTTCTGTACAGCAAAGGAGTCAGTAAGTAGAGTGAAGAGTTAGCCTAAAGAATGTGAAAAAATATGTAAAGAACTCAAAAACTGAGACACCTAACATAAAAGACTCATTCAAGAAATGGACAAGTTAAATAAAATGTATTTCACAGAAGACAAAGTACAAATGTCCAACAAATATATGAAAAAATTTTCAATTTCTCTGGCCATTAGAAAAGTGTAAATTAATATGACATTAGGATTCCATTTTCCACTATCAAGAATGACAATCATCAAGAAATAAAAAAGTATCAAATGCTGGCAAGGCTGAAGTGAAAAAGGAACCTTCCAACATTGTTGGAACATAAACTAGCATAACCATTATGGAGGTCAGTATAGAGTGTTCTCCAAGAACTAGAATTAGAAATTCCATATGACTCAAGTATTCCCCTTGTAGGTGTCTTCCTCTAAGATCTGAAAGTATTATACATCAATGACATATGCTTGCCATGTTTATAGCACTACAATTCATAATAGATAAATCCTGGAAGCAGCCTGTATACCCTGAAAAGAGGAATGAATAAAGAAACTGTAGTATCCGTACCTAGTGGAACAGTACTCAGCTACAAAAAAGAGAAAATTCAAGACATTTGTAGCCAAATGGTTGCACCTAGGAAACACAGTGTTGAGCAAAATAGGTCAGACTTACAAGCTTTAACACGCTACCTCTTATTTGAGTAAGGCAAAGTACAAAGAGCACAATAAAAGACAGAAGTGGCAAGGGTGGACCTCTGGCAAGTGAAAATTGTCCAGGACAATAGGATGAGGGGAGAGGGGAGGAGAAGAGAAGTAGGTAGAATAATGATAGGCCATGTATGGAGCCTAATGACCCCAATGAATGTAAACTTCATATGTCATAAACATGAGCTAAGATTAATAATATCAACAAGAATGAAAGTGGGAGAAGATGACACAGAAGAGGATGGAGGGAAGGAAAAAGGGATTAATAAGAGATATTCCATATTACATAGATGCCCCCCTCCGCAAGATGACTGCAGACATGTATGAACAACAACGAAAATACATAAAAATTGAAAATAGACATATTGTTGAAAGTTCACTACTTTTTTACTTGATCAAGAGAGATCTTCATACAATGTAAAGCAGAAGCTAGCAGACTCAAAGTGCAAAACTATATTCATGTCTGGCAATACTATGCACAGAAAGGTTGGCCTATCTGTTGGTGTCCTGTGACTGAGAGAAAGTGAGGAGAATCAGTTTTTCAGTGAGGTATAAGACTCATGATTTCTCTGAATTTTGTCTAATTCATTTATCTGTGAGTACTATATACATGCTAAACATTTTAAAATCATGAAACATATACCAAAGAATTTTTGGTTAGTTATAATATTCATAACCTCAAAACAGAACATGGCTTTCATACTTGAGGAAAATCAGAGCCTATTAGTATGACAACAGGCTGACATAGACTAGGTTCAAGAGAGAATCTGAATTTATGGACCAGTTTTAGGTGTGCAGCTCAACCCATTCCTGAGAACTGATGAAGTTCTTTTTCACATACAATCTCTTGAGAGTGTCTCTCCCATACATTTGTGGGCACAATTCCTTTATTTATATGTATTTTGTTTAGACTAAAAACATCTCCAGCTTCTCAGAATGTGGCTAAGAGGTTTTTCTTAGCAGCTATTGTCCCCAATAATTGGAGGAAAAATTAGATACAATGACCAGAACTGAGCCCCCCTTCGGGTTTTGAGGTTCTCTCCCAATGTTACGTACTGCCAATGCTCCTACACCTCATTGCTTCAACTTTCACGAGCCTTTTGGCAACTGACAACCCAGAACCTGAGAAAAAGAAGGATATAAGCTATTATTTAATAGAATATTTTCCCTTCCATATTATGGGCATTCTGGATAAGTTAAACCTATAAATTTATTACTCATAAATATATAAGATACTGGCTTGATTTAGTTGTGCTTTGATCAATCTTATGTTTCTACATAGAAATATATTACAACCTAGTTTTTCACTTTTTCTCATTCTTTTATTTGCTAGTTACTGACATTATTTTGTAATTTTCTTGTTTAATTATTTAGCTCAAAGCAAAGCCAAGGAAAAACAAACTGCAGGAGTGTTTCCAATTTGTATATTAATTTACAGTTTATAAAGCATTTGGAGAATTTTTACACATTTTGTCTAAACAACTTCACAAAGTAGGCAAGACAAATGCCATTATCCCTATTTTACAGATTAGGAGTATCAAGGAGAGAGAGAGAAAAAAAAATCAATGTATGACTCTCCCAAAGTCAAATGTCTAGTCAATAGTAGAACCAGCTCATAGGTCTAAAGCCTCCCAAACGACGGAAAAGAATGAACAGAGATGCCTAAAGTGTTCACGGAGAATGAAAACCAGTATATAGAAACTAGCATCAGCTTGAACATTTAAGTTATTAGTGGTAAATTCTTACTCCCTGTACTCTCTTCCTCTTCTCTCCCCTTTCTCCATCCTTTCTTTTCTCCATGTTTCCCAAGCCCTTCTCTTCCTCACTCAGGTCCTTTCTCCTCTTATTTTTCCTTCCTTTCAGTAAATGTCATTGAGCATTTACAATGTCCTAGACATTCTTCTAAATGTTGAAAGTGTGGTGAAGAAGTGAATCAAAAGTCTAGAATAGTGTATTTTTTTTCCTTTCATTTTATTGAAGTACAAATGTCAATCAGACAATTTCAAGACACCTTAACAATACAGATTTGATAAATTAATACATTGAAAACTGTTTTCATAATGTTTTGGTATTGTACAAGGTGCATACATGATATTATATTTACAGATATTATTTTAGCAGATATCTCTTACCAGTGAATTAAGAATGTAGCTGCTTACTTATCCAAGAAGTG